>JAMKCH010011930.1:0-132383 GCA_023653785.1 Ophioderma brevispina | reverse complement strand
GTTCAATATAATTTTAAACAACTGGCATATATCCAAATTATTTATCAGAAACTAGCCGAAGTATCAATCAGGTACTTTGAAATAAAATCCCCCCCTAAAAAATAGCAAACAGAAACGACTCACTTTTCCCTGGTATAGGTCTAGAGGGCTTATACTTAATGGTATTGTATATTTCTTTTATTGTTCGTAGCTTTTGTGGTGTTGTGTCCCGCTGCTGCTTATTTATCAGGCAGCACTCAATATCATGAATAGTTCCGCTCTGGAACGGTTGCCACAACTTATCTCCAGGAGCGTAATTGGTGGTCAAAAATCCATACTTTACTTGCCAACCAAATTACCATATTCAACCAGCGATTCACTTTGAAGTCGGCCATAATGGATTGCGCTACCGTGGTTTCAATCACGCTGAAATTACCGTCTTTCCTTATGTTGTTCGAAGCAACAAATTTACTATTTGAAGAAGACTTGACTCATAACCTAACCACCCCGCAGCCCGCGCGCAAATGGCTGTAGCCTGCTAACCCTCAACACGGGATCCGTATGCTCCTTCACCACGGTAAGGGTATTTAGCCGGCTGACTTTGTATTCAGTTTGTAACTTATGGCACCACCATCTTTTTTCACATTCATGCGGGACAATTGAATAATCTAATTATTAAAGGAAACAATATACAGATGTTGAATAAAAAGGAAATTTTTCATTATGGGAATAACATCCAATTGTTTTGGAAAAAATAAGATTTGATGACGTCACGGCATTGATTGGTTTATTAATATTTTGCTTCGGGGGACCCAGTTCGAGGTAAAAATAACGTACGTATCCTACATTGGAAAAAGCAACCGGATTATCGTCATCGTACGTCGGTTTTTGAATCAGTAGGGAAAGGTAATTTTGTACTGTTAGACATAAAATACATCTTTCTTTTGGAAAAAAATAATAGCACTTTGGGCAGAGAGGGGTCATGTACAACCTTGATTTCACTAGTCGTATTTATATATAATCGGGGTCCGCCCCGAAGAGCAAACGGATATCTGATAACCTTACACGTGACCTGGTACCTGACACGTGACACCCAAACTATTCATCTCGTTACCGTTTATAAACTACAATACGGCAAAGCAGCAGCATTCTGTATCTCTTGTTGTCCACCTAACGCGTAAGCGAAATCAAGAATGTGAGACTAACACGCGGTTCTGTACATGGAGGGTAGGACACGATCTTGCCTCGTTTGGGCATAGGGGATTTCCAAACGGTAATTTTGAAAACTGCTACAATCATTTACTATGGCATTCTCGGTCCCAGGACATTAAAAAATCAATTCTTAAACTTTGTTCAAACTATCTTAGTAATATCATGATAAATTAAGAAAAAAATTGAAGTTCACAATCAATCATGCTTCTGTTAAATTACACTTTGCATAACTCAAACTCCAGAAACTTCCCCTGCAAAGTAATCTCCTACAAACATAATACCCTTGACATACGCGCCATGGCTACAGCGCTATGCGCTCTGTAGCCAGCGCACCGATACACTCTACTATCAAAACACATCCCTATATAATTAATGATACACCCCAAACCATTGCACTCCTGGTGAGAACGAAAGCGGTGATTCGGAGAGTAAGTTCTGAGTGACAAATTTGGGGATTACACCGCACATAGCCGTCTGTTTTATGCGAAGCCATAAAGCCTGATACCGTGTACAGATCGCCGTGCTATACAATGCAAGCGTGAATTACTTCTGAGATATGATTGATTACATTTTAGCATGTTGCAAGAGTTATAGCTTAATCGAATCATCAAAATGGCCCTACAACAGGTATTGGCATTAAATTACAATCACCGGGGCCTTCCAACGCAGGATGAATTGGTTTGTAAATTCCTGTAATTGTTTGGTCATGTACAAATTCAAACACTCGATCTCTTCTCACTACCTGAAACTTAGTCTTATAAGCCTGGTACGGGCGTTGTATGATGTAACGTACTAATGACGAGCAACATGAAATAACTAGCAGTATAAATGCAATGTACAGTGAAATGTAGGGTAAAGTGGGGTCAAGTGGGGCACTTAAGCCTAATTTGGTTCGATCGAAAACAAAGACATGGTAGGTTTTTATGAAAAAATCAACTGTGGGTCATGAGGCATTTGTTTAACTACTTACTTCTGTATAATACCACATGCATAGAAAACGTGCTAATTAGAACTGGCCCAGTTACCCCATTTATAATTCCCCCACATTGGGGTAAGTGGGACAACGTACTTTGGGTAATTTATGCAATTAGGGAGTAAGGCTATCACGAAAAATATATATTCCACTGCTGTTATAATTGAAAGTGTTTTCAGAATACTTTATATGACATAACAATAACAAAAATAATGATATTAATTTTTGCCGCTCATAATTTTTTTTCACGTACTAGATAACTTGCCGAAACATTGCGCTATTTTAATCATTGTTTGGTCTTAAATTCATATTTTCAGAAACTATGTATTTTTTATCTATCATTTGTGTATTATAAATGACATCAAGTTCTTAGAATTTAATGTTTTTCTCAAAAAATACACAAAAATAAAAATAAGTACCCATCTAATGGCCCTGTCCCACTTACCCTAGTTAATTTCATCCATGTGGGTAAGTGGACAAGCAGCATAATTAAGAGCTCATTTTGCATATTTAATTGGCAGAAATTTTATAATTTGTTTTGGCAACTTGCTTGATAAAACATTAATTTTATCATAGTAAATGTATAGACCAACTTTTCTCTACTTTTCCAGTAAAAATATTTTGCATTTTTTTAGCAATTAACCCCTTACTTAAGAATCATTCGCAGATCTTTGGCACTAAATTGCGGTCAGTGTTGACCTTTGACCTTTTAAATAACACTTTCAGATCGAATAAATCCATTCTTCTTGAGTTTGAATGTAAAGCAGAAACATGTTTACGTAGATTTTGTTGGACCACACTGGGCCCATGTGTCAAATTTTGTTCTTGATTGAGGGAATTATGTAGTTTGTGTCCCACTTACCCCGTGTCCCACGTAACACCATTTTACCCTACTATTTTTTATTGCTTTTCTTTCGTGCTCGACCATTTTGAACTCACCCTCCCCCACCTCAAATCATCACATATCTTCATTCATGTCGCAGCTTCCGAGACATTCTCGTTCTTGTTTTGCTCATCAATTTCATTCACCGCAATTGCCACACTATCAGCCGAAATCAGCCGTACGACTTTGGAGCATCTTGTGCTGGGCCTATTTCGAACACTCTAGACGGTATGCACAAAAAGCAAAGCGTAACTTTACCAGGGTTAAACAGGATTAACCCACGATCATGAGTTAAATTGCATGTCATCCTCTATGGGATATATAACCCAGGGTTAAAATTAACACTGGGTTTAAAGTTAACCCGCTTTCGGTGAATAGCAACCTAAATGTTTAGTGATTCAACTAAAAAAAATATCTGGTCCCACCCCCCCAATTATGTTGCAAATCTGTTAATTGATGAAATAAGCAACTTTGAGGATATAATGTTGTATTTCCTCTATAAGAGTTCTAAATTGGAAGGGAACATGCAAATATGCCACAATAATCTTATATAGGTGAGACTAGCGTTATTGAAGTTGGTGTGATGTTGGCTCAATGGAGCTCTTCCGACGATGATGGACGTAAGACGTAAAGTAAGGACAAAGGTCCAGGATTTCCACATGATGAAATTTGAAAGGTATAGCTTGGAGATCGAATGACATGGGGAAAACTCAACAAGAGGTAACCAGGATCGACGTTAAAATAGGGCTCACGGATTCCTGCAAGAATAACATGACCGATGTTAAGGAATAGAGCCCAAAACTTTATCAAACTAAAAGAATTACAATTAAGGGGGAGGTTATGGGGTCTGATATGATAAAAAAATGTTCTAATCCAGAAAATGAGATAATGCAATGCTAAATTAGAGTTGTAATTCTAACCAAAATGCTTTTTATTCGATCGCAATTGGACATTCGGTTCCCGAAGATATGCTGATCAAAGGGAAGTAGTGTACGCAAAATTTGCCAAAAATGCATCATCCTATGTTTTATCATGTGAAAAATTTCCAGGGGTTATATTTAAGATATTTTAAAACGATATTATTTATGAACTATTAAACATTTTTTTGGATGAGTGAAGTAAATAAATACTCATAATCCTTTCCATAATGTAAAGTAATTAAATGTCACCGGGTACGTGATTTTTATGTATTTTATTGTGTCCTCACCCTGCGAGATTTAAGGGAAAGTATTTTAAAATTAATAACAGGACAATGGATGCAACTATTTTTCGATGATTCTGTCATTAATAATTATGTAATTCAGTTATAAAATGAAATTTAAAAAAAATAATTCCATATTTCACATCAAAAGTGCCCTCAATTTTGCCTAAATGTTCGAGGCCTATAACTCGTTTCGTTAAAATACGAAAAATCCAAAAACGGAGAACGAACGTAACTAGAGAACGCTACATGCTAGAACATGAACATTTGCAACCCATATTACAGAAATACAGGGCCGAGGAACCATGAAGGCCGATGTTCAAAATTGTGCTCCAAATCAAATTACGCCATGAACTTATGCTGATTGGTTCGATTGCGCGTTTCCATGGCAACGGTATTAAAGATTCGGCTTCATGGTTCACTGCGTATTTACCTCCTGCATATGTCACCCAAGTTTCGTCCAGTAGCATGTTTGGTATTCGTTCCATTCGTTCTAGTGTTTAGCCAATCGGGGGCCTTACGTGCGTTACCATGGAAACAAGAGCACAAATTGTCATGGGATTTAAAACGTTGTGACATGGGCTACATAGGATATAGTACCAGGGTATCTACCACTATTTAGGAAAATTAAGAAAAATCATTTCAAAAAGTCACTGCTTCAGACCCCATACCCCCCCCCCCCCCACCCCCACCATTAACGCAAGGTTTGGTATGACGTGACACATGTACAGTTATGTAATAATTTTGGACATTTGAAGAACAAGTACTTACAGAACTGAATCTCACAAGGCTCTATTATTTACAATTAAGTTCTATACACTAAAACGAGAGCTTCACAACAGATAAAGCTTACTGTGCTTGAGCAAATTTGCATAGCCAGACCAATTCCCGAATCTAGCTATAGTCTGCAGGATTGGCGAAAATCAGTGCACTTTGTGATGAAAATATGACACTTAGCACACATTTAATATGGACTATACCCGATTATTTCAAAATTTGGACTCAGCTGGATTTGACATGTGGCGGCCGTAGTGGCCATTTTTCAAAATGGCGCCATTCTTATTTTCAATGCCTTAGATCTCGGTACACAATACTGACAGGAACTGATCTATGCTGCCTATGGCCCCGGTTCCGTACATTAGGGTGCCAGTAGACTTTGGTGTCCTACTATGTGGACATTCTTGTTTATTTAAATAACAATGAGATATATGTATTCAAACTTATAAATTCATTTTAAATTACAGCAGTTGCATCGAATTTTCAGATTATATCATATGAAACATTGAACTCATAACTTTTAATGTTAGTATAAATTAAAGGTGTATTTCCCGTGTAAATGGGACAAAGCTGTGACATGAAATAAAAAGCTAAACATTGTGTTCTTGGTTTTAATGTGCAATCAAAACTTGAAAATAGTATGGTATATTGTTCTGATTGTATCAGAAAGCAAACACATAAAGCTTTCAAACATCATAAATCGGACTGGTTGGTAATTAGCCTAATGTTTAAATCAAGCCAGTCACTGATTTCCAGTGTAAAAAAAACCCAAAATTTTGGTGTCCCGCTTTTTACGTTTACTATGGGAATCAATGGTTGTTCTGAGCAAACTGATGTAAGTGACATGCTACGTTCATTGAAATTGCTTGCATACGTAAATTCATGCTATATCATGCAAAGTTTTTTAAAGACAGTGTATTCTAAAACCTTTAAATTTAATATTCTGTGTGACTGTGGTTCCCGTGTGAAAGGGACACCCAAAATGGTGTCCCGATCACTTGTGCCTGAAAAACATTGTTTTATATGCAGGCATGACCATTTGTACTATTAATTATTGTGCACCCTCAATCAACCAAAATGTACATACAAAACGTTATGTGTTTGTAATTTATTTAAATTATCTTAAAAAAATCAGAAAATTGGTTTGGTGTCCCATTTACACGGGAAAAGACGGAATTCAGTTTTATTGCAATATTGTAAGTTTTTTAAATACTTTTGACTAATTTGCTTGTTATTAACGAGGAATGGATTATCAAATATTTATCAAGAAAATTATTGAGATCCTCCTTAAATTTTTGTTGTCCTTTTTTCTCTCAAAATGTCCCAAGTTGGCCCCCTAATTAACGGGAAACACCCACCATATACTGTATTCAAGGGTTAAGAAATCTAAATATGACACTATCTCGTGTCATCATTTGTTTCCAATATGTCGCCCCAATGTACAAATGATACTTTTGTTATATCTTTGCCTCAAAATAATGATATAAACTTGATTTTTGTGTATATTATAAGTTTTAAGGGTCAAAGAATCCAAATGTATATTTATTATTAATATAATGTGTTCCAATACGGCCGCCAGTTTACACTCCATATATTTGTTCAAACATCTGATGCTGAATATTTGTGTGTCTATACCGATGTGTCAGAGCCAACTTAACTCCTGCCGAATAGACATAATAGCTATAGAGCAGTCTAAAAAACTGCTGACAATCGAAAATGCCATTTTCATATGACATCTGAAGGAACTTTAATTTGTTCCATCCCAGTGCTTTGGGCAATCTAGAGATATGAGCATTTGACTGCGTTATAGCCAAACTCCATTTTGGGCCACGTTTTCTCTATGTGTTCAATTGCAAAACAATATGCAAAACAACTATTTTCTAATGGATTCCGAATTCAAGCACTTTCAAGGAAGTAGTCCAATTAAAAGGATTAGCAGCGATAATGCGAGAGAATCGAAACAATGTGGAAATGCATTTTTTACTAGGATCATGGATAATGTGTACAATTCCATGACACTTCTTTAAATAGAAACAAACCACAAATAGTGAAAAAAATGCAAGTATTTGAGGAAATTTGTCTACCGTCTCCCGTAAGAGCATTACGCGACGGGGGCGTCTCAATATTGCACTGAAAACAGCTGATTGTGGTTTAAGTACAGATAAACAAAGCTCAATAATATTGTGTGAGGTCAACTGTATTACATGGATGCACAATATCATGCTGAAAATCCTGTGATATTCACGGGAAAGGCTTTTTTTATTTCAAGTCGGAATTTTGATAGCACGTATAGAAATTACAGAATCAGATATTAAGTACTGCCGTGACACGGATTTCAAGCCTACCACTTGCCGGTTCTGTTTTGATTATCATGCCAGTAACAAAAATAGAATTTTGATGATTTTTCGAGGTTTTCGGATTAGCAACATGCTGCTGTCACTTTAAAAAGCAACTCTTTAAGGTCAGAAAAGGATTTGCAGGATATCACAATGACTTTGAAGGAAGGGCTTTGAAATCTGAAACGCAAATGGGGAATTCTGCATGAAAAAAACGAAATCACCCACTTCCACTTGCCTCACTGGTTTGAAGAGCGGCATCTTGAGTATCGCGAAACATAACAAGGATGAAGTTACTGCACATTTTCAGGTTAGTTTGGAAGGTGTAGACAACATTATCATACAGCAAAATTGTGAAATTTCTAACTAATTTCTAAAGGAGCAATTTTTCAGATTCATCGCTTTGCATTTTCGTATTAAAGACGAATTTCATTGCCTCATGAGGCAGAGGCGTACGCCGGGTGGGGGTGGGGGGGGGGGATCATGTTACGTCGGGACATTTTTGTCGGTAAATTGCAGCTGTCGGTACATTCACAAGTTCGGTACCGTGCCCCCCTCCAAAATCCTTGCAACGCCACTTCTCTGATTATGTGCACTCCGTATCAAATTTTAAACATTTTCTTTATGTAAATCCGGCATTTCAGACCCTGTCTCATATTATGACAATATCGTTAGGCTATGTCTCACGGAGTATGTAAGCAATCGTGCAAATTACTATCATGTCAGCAATTTTTAATAATAGAAATAAGGCTTTTCACGTAGCACGGAACCACTGGTCTCATGGGCGCAAATCACAAGAAAATATTGTGGGGGATATAACGTCACGCATTGTAATGTACAACATAAAATGTCATTGATTATACGTTTTGAACACAGGCTGTAGTGTTTCTCCATTTTATCTTTATCACGTTTTGTCAGTCACGAACCGTCCCTTTGTGAAATTCTACAGTACAGAGAGAAGGTGGAAATTAAATAAGCCATAGCTGATTATTTTTCAGGATATTTGCTAATTATAAAAGCAACATATCAAAAGTCCCCGATAGTCCCTTATTGCCTTTTGAGTAATAAAGGGGTAAAAGTTTATACAGGGGTAAAAACATTAAAATGATTCAATTGAGTAAAATCATGGAATATTGTATCTTCTTGTCACGCTGATTAAAAAAATGTATGGTTGCCTAACGTTTGACCTTTAGTTTAGGAAATTAGGCCAAAATTATTTCAAGGTCCTCGTGGGGGAGAATTTCAAAACCAGACAGATTTTAATACCAAGACACTATCAGAGATTTTATCGGAAAAGTCAAAATTATAGAAATATGCAGAATGGCTTAAAAGGAAGGATAAGTCTGTACACTTCTCATAGTTACTTTTACACAAAAAAAAAGTTCTGAAGAACTGACCAGTGAAGGAAAAAAATGGCATTTTTCCAAGATACAAATTGCCATTCAATTATGTGTTGCAGTAAGTGTCCGTACGGACAGTAATGACTAATATTTCCGATTTTGTCTTCTGGTCTTATCATTTGCAGGGTATGTTAGGATACATATACTTCTTACAGACATGCAAAATTCTGATTTTTTTGACATTTTTTGGATTTTCTGACATAGCAAATCACTGATAGTGCCTTTAAATTAATCCGGATTACTCGTACATGTTGTACGGTCATATTGGCAAAAAATGCTTATTCACTCAATCTACATCTTTTAAATATTGACCTTATAGACAATGGCTTTTGATCTCCCATAGACCCTGTAGAAACCGGTCATAATTAGCCTTATAACTAAGACAGGAAATTACTTCCACTATTTAAATATATGCTTTCAGTTTATACACAACGAGACGAACAATTTGATATTAAGGATGGGCAAGTTACAACTTTTTTAAAAAAACGTGTGGATTCTATGGCCATTTTGGCTCCTGGATTTTAAGTTTTGTACATAGTCAATGGGAATTTGAGGTTAAATTAGTTATTTGCCAATATTTGCCACATACAAACTAATGACAACTATGTTACATGCATATGTGCTAGGTATATTTTAAAAACCATAGGTTTCCAAAATAACCAAGCTAAGTTCATGATTGTCTAGAATAAAGAAAAAAATGTTTTTACCTTGCAAAGGGCGTGTGGTCACTCATAAGCACAGCTATATACAACTTTCACCTACTGGTTTAAATTATTTATAGAAACAGGAATACACCTCTTTACACACAATGAGTTGCCTGCTACTATATATGTTAATAATAGTACCACACATGCACATGCTGGTATGAAAACACCCCAGTACCATTCACAGGTATTAGCAAGTTATGTAACTGGTTGCAAAGGCTTGACCTTATAACAATAGACTCCTTCTATTTTCACTAACTCACAAACTAGTGGTCTTGTTTTGGTTGTTCTGTGCATTGCCTTGCCTCAATTGAAGAAATTTTTGGAAAAAAATATATTGAGAATGAATTTGCTATTTTTCGTCTTTGACAATTATTTGCCTAAACCTATAAAGCACCTATTGGTGAGTTTCTAGCAAAATCCAGGATGAAGATCATGTTTGTTTTTTGTTTTTCCAAAAAGTAGCAGAAAAGCCCTATAGACTTCATGTACAAACTTTAACTCCACGGAACCAACCTAAAAATTATCTTGAGTGAAAAAGCTTGCCTGATTGATTTTCAGGAGCCAAAATGGCCATCATAGAATATTGCCGTTTTACAAAAGATTTGTAAAAAGTTCATACTTGCCCACCCCTATTGATATACTTATGAAAAGAATCGGATCATTCTGAAGCTTTACCCTAGTATGACCTTAAACCGTTATTTCCCTATAGTTGATAAACGATAAGTCACAGATAGGGCAAACTATACCTTTTTTAATCCTTATGACATGACGCAAACATTGGTATACATTTGAAGACAATTGGACCATTATAAAATTTGACCCCTGTACAAACTTTACCCCCTTATTACTCAATAAGCACAAGGGGGACTCTTGGGAACTTTTGATATGTTGTTCCTTACAACATTAGGAAACTATCCTAAAAAATCAGCTATGGCTTATTCATTTCCGGGTGTTTTTCTATTAATCTTGGACTACATAGCCCGCTTTATAGATATCATAGATTTGCTATATGCAAACTTCAAGAATGGAGGGAGTTTAATATAGTATTTTCAATTTGGTGATTAAAATATTATTTTATTTTTGTATGTAACTTTGAGAAAAGATTCCTGTACCCGATTTACATCATGCAAGAGATAAATAGAATTCCCCAAATGCTAAATTTGGAAGGTGGTGATCTGTTACATGCTCAACGCTACTATATTGTAAAGGCTAAAGGCACGTGATTTCTCCTGGGGATTTTCTGGGCGGTTTTCAGCATGATGTCATCAGAATGCTTTCCACTGGGCAATGTTAGGTGATGTAAAGCCTATTTTTAAATTTGGGAACAACTAGCTGCGAAATATAAATAGTGCTGAATACTAGAGAACTTACGCCAGTAGTTTGATCTGCAGAATTGATAGATCTGAGCAGTATTAATGCCAAAATTCAAAATTGAATATTTGCTACTACATCGGTTAAAAAAAGTTACCACTCCCCCTAGTGAACTTCGCTCCGGTACGCTAAAATGCCAAAAACTTTCGTAAAAAGCTTCTAGGTAATCGTTCTCTCATCCTTTCCGCTCATTTTTTAGCGGAAAAAAAAAAAATGCTAAGGTATCGCACCTTCACCGGGATTAGGGTATGCCGTCAAAGTCGAAGGGTAGGGGGTGGTTGCCACCCAAGGATATTTTATGGTGCATTTTTAAAAATATTATGCACAGTATGGCTCTAAAACTCTGTTTATGTAAAACTAGCCAATTGCCATCATTTAGAGCTGAAAACCGCATGAAAATCCGATATTCCTACGTTTTTTAGCGCAAAATTGGATTTTCGCCTATTTTCTGTGGAAAATGCCAATTTTGCCGACTCGCGGACTTGATGACGTCATTGTGATGCCATAGGTATGTTGGTACTTATTTTGGTATCAATGGAAAGAGGAGGACCATAGCTATCCACTGGTATCAAAATCATAAGCATCGGGTGCTTTATAACGAATTCTCGAGGCCCCCCCCCCCTTGGTAAACCGTGTTACAAAAAAGGCGACGGTTTTATGTTTTTAAAGCTTAATGAGTTTCAGTTTGGGAAATCGAGAGGTTCCATTTTGTGGTACTAAAAGTGGACATTTGTGACAGACGGACTTTGTGGAGATACTTAGCATTCCGGATTGGTTATGCTGTAGAAATTTTGTGTCGTCGAGGGACCCATAGAATCTCGTTTGAAAAATTGAAAGTTTGAAAATGAGTTTGAGAGGGTGTTTGAGTTGTAACGATACACGAAAAATTATGGTTAGCATTATAGTGCTCATAAAATTACACCCTGCATCACAGATTATCTAGGAACATTGAATCTCAATATGGAATTGCTCAAAATATCTTCCTTATACATCCAACACCCTAGTATATTAGTACCCTAATGACATAGTTACCACCTTACATGTTGATAGGGCAGCGGCTGCCCGTCAACATAGTCGCGGTATAGTAACCACTAAAATCTATACTTTTACGGGAAAACACACTTTCTGTTGTTTCACAAATATTGCTATTATAAGCACATACTTGTATATCTATTCATTTTAACAAGAGATGAGTGGTAATCTATGGTAACACCTTGGCACACCAAACATACCAAATAATTAGCAGTGAGGAAAATCAATATTTTGTGACTTTCGTGATTTTTTAAATTTTGATTTGATGCCATCTATGACGTCACTGTAACTACGGATTTGTAATGTTTTGCAATTAAGAACATTTTAGAATGTTGGCACCACTTGCCATTGTGTTCTCTATTCTTTAGTAGGGTTATAAATGAGAATCCTATTCTAGAGGTTTGGGGAAGAAGATTTGAAGATGTTTTTCTATAATTTGAAGGGTGCTGAATCAGAATTTTTGGGTCCAACCTCTGGGAAATGTGGGGAACTTGATAAAATAAGGGGGTAAAATTAGTACAGGGGTAAATTTGAAATCAAGTTGTGTTTAAATGTACATTAATGTATTTGTCTGATTATATGGATTAAAAAGGTATCCTTTGTATAGGTTCTGACCTTTAGTTACACCGCTACAGCCTTGATAAGGTTCAAGGTCATCTTGGAGCAAAAAATATAAAATGCTCTCGGATTTGTTGATTTGATGAAACTGGTTGTTTGTTTTGTTGTAAAAATTATTGCTCTGGCCATACTGAAGCAGAAAATGCATTTTAATTCTTTGGGTGGCAGCTCTGTATACAATTTGAGGTCAAGTTTTGGTGACCCCTATAGACTATGTAGACCCTTGTTACATTTTGCCCACTAATTACGAAACCAAATGCCAAAACTTTGTAAAATAAGGCAAGACGAACAATTTGACACCAGTTTCAACAAAAATCGGAGCACTGGGTAAGGTTTACCCCCAGGATGACCTTAAACCTTAATAGGGCTGTACCTGCTTAATTAAAGGTCAGAACCTAGACAAACTATACTTTTTAATCCTTATAATGAGACAAATACATCGGTGCACAAAAAAGTACTAAATCTCAAAATGTAGAATAGGCTTAATGCTTGCTTTACACAACTAATTTAAACCCATACGACTTCAATATATAAATACTATTCTGTCTGCTGCTGATGAATTTGATCTTGCATTATTCATGAAAAATAACGCTAATTCAAAAGTTCAAGGGCAATTTGAAGCTTCATAAGAGACGAAATCAATCAAATTATTATAGCATATTATTCATTTTATTTTCCCCATAAACGAGATATTAATATTTATAAATAAGTATTTGGAGTCAGCTCAATACATGTCATGATTTGGATATTCTCTGTTCATCAGAAAGATACAATACAAGATATGCCATAAGATGAATTGGTTTCCGGTGTTGATATTAAAGTGAAGGAACTTAAAGTGACACTTATGTAACACAGGGTTAACTAAACACAACACAAAAAGAAAGTCCCCCTCCAAACAACCGCTCGTAATTTCTTAGGAAGTAGGAAGTTTATTAAAGTCATGGCCAAGTAATAATATTTCTAAGATTATTCTTACTTACTGTGTGTGAAATTAGCAGCATCCGTTACTTCACGGCTGACTGAGCACAGATTAAAGACAAAAAGAGGTATTTTCAAAAGTCACAAAGTCATATCATTACTTGAGTTGATTGACAAACAGCGAACTTTAAAATGGTGAACTGCTAAGTAATGTGTGTATCCACCACACTTTTCAAATGACCTTTTGACATCGCGGTATGCATGGTATTGAGGATTCCGGTCAGACGCTGCTGAGGTAGCATCCCATTCCTCCTGTAAAAACGTGATAAGTCATCTAGTGTACTCTCTGCATTGCACGGGTATACAAAGAACGCTTAAAGGTCCCAGGAAATGCAAACAGATTTGATTTGGTTTGTGTCAAGTCTACAAGGAGGGACCAGGAAGCATTCATTATTTGAGTTGGTGATGACATCATTAGTGAAACTATTGATTTTTCAGAGAGTAATAGAAAATTTCAGATGACTGGTGTGAAAATCAATAGTTTCACTAATGATGTCACTGGTAGTGTATTCTTTTTTCTGGCCCTGTTTATTGGAATGGAATATCCTGTAAAGATTTGGAGTAGGTTTATCATCTCATTTCCGGGGGCCTTTAAGATGGTTCCAAACGATACGCCAGTCCCTTCCCCTGTGTGGACTGGCGTTGTCGTCATTGAAGACAAAGACATTACCATAGGCACATCATATGGTACGTACAACATGTGGACGGAATCATATCACTTTTGTGACTTTTGAAAAAGGCCTCCTTTTGTCTTTAATCTGCGCTCAGTCAGCCGTGAAGTAACGGATATTATTAGCTAGTCATAACGTTGACAAACTTCCGGCATAAGAAATTATGAGCGGTTGATTAGAGGGGACTTACTTTTTGTGTTGTGTTTATTATAATAATAATAGTCAGCGCTTTGAATCCTTCGGAAAAAGGCGCTATACAAAAGTCGGTGTTATTATTATTATTTTTATTATTAATGGGCGTTATTATTATTATTAATAATAGTTGCTCATCTGCAAATGCTAAGTCAAGTGATTCAGAAGTCATTAATGGATAATTTGTTTAACATATGCTTCGGTTCAGACTACGCAAAAAGGTCTTTGACAAGTTAGACCACCAGTCACTTTAGATCACACATGACAACATTTAAAAGCAAAATATTGGTGGGAAGTACATCAAAATCATCAAAGCACAATAACAGCCACAGAAAATATACACCTGGACAATTGCATCACCGATTCAATGAAATCCGAGGAGGTATGACACTACGACACCAAATATAATTTTTCAAAATGTACCGTCCGTGGTGTTAGTGCGTGTCGTCAGAGAAACAAGTTTCGAGAAAACGGTAAAAGCAATACCAGTTTATAATGATAGAGTGTCGCTAAAATGTTGCTAGTTACTCCATATTCTTATACACGGGACAACTACCCATTTCTGAATATTTAGCTGTTCTGAATCTTGTATCATACTTCATCTGGGCTGGTTCCAGAGTTTTTTATTGTGATATTCTTTTTTTCTTTTTAAACAAAATATTCTGCTTGCGTATTTTATGCATTGCCCTGTGTGTCCCCGTCTCCTGGAGCACATATGACAGCAGGAGCCATAATGGTAACAGAGACAGAGAGGGCTATGGAATGTAGCATGACAAGAATAAAAAAACAAGGACAGAATGACAGGTGTGCAAGATATTATGACCCTCAGATCAAATAAATGAGGTGGACAGAAATCTAACTAGGAAGTATGACTAGATGAACAGACAACACAGCATATCGGACTCAAAATGGGAATCATTTTCTCGAAGTTTAGAGGTTTTAAGATGTTTTTCTACAGTTTGAAGGGTGCTGAATCAAAATGTTTGGGTCCAACCTCTGGGAAATGTGGGGAACATTGTAAAATAAGAGGTATAAAAATTACTGCAGAAGTCAATTTGAAATCAAGTCGAATTGTGTTTAAATGTAAACAATGTATTCGTCTCATTATGAGGATTAAAAAAGTATAGTTTGTCTAGGTTTCCACCTTCAGTTACACGGCGGCAGCCCTAAGTTCAAGGTCATCCTGGGCTAATAATGATCCAATGCCAAAACAGATTTGACCTTATTTCAAAATCTCCCCGCGATTTGTATGTCACAAAATTCCACGAAGGTTAGGGTTTGAATCTAACTTAAAAACTATAAGTAAATTATAGTCGTATGCCCCTTTAAAAGCCATTTACATGCTTTTAGCATAATTTTGGACAATTTTGTTCTTTCTAACAATCAGCATGCAGCACAAACTGGACACTGAAAAGAACATTTCAAGCTCCTAAAATGAGAGAACGATACCAAGCCCGTCATAAGCCGGGCTTCCCCAAATGGTATTTGGCTCCGAGTAATTCTATGAGTATACATGTATCTTCATATACCTTTGTGGTACTCAATTGAAAATAAAATAAAATAATAATACACGGTATATGAAAAGAAAGACGAAGTGTATAGCAGTGTTTTGGTTGAAGGTCAATGGCTTTTTGAAAAGACGTGTGACCATCCTAAATGACCGCATCTCAAACCATTATTAGTATATTAAAAGATACAGGTTCTCCACACTCGTGCACAGTGTTAAGAGAAATTCAATTGCAGTTTTTTAAACGCAAAGTGTTCATCTCCCTCAATGTACTTATATTCTATTTCCCTAATTTGTACACCCGTACCTCTCACCGATGGGTATTTCTTTGGAATCATGGGAATGGACAGCTTCCAATTCATAAACCTTTTAAGTATAATTGTAATTGATAATAGGATATGGATTTGGCCCGGCTGAGCTATCGCGACAGCTGTTTAGAAGTAAACCAAAGTTCTGTAATATTTTATGGCTTGTTTGTATATCTGGTTGTTTCATCGTCCAAAAAAATCTAGACATCTTCATGTAATTTGTTTATCTTTTTTGCATATGAAGTATCTGTCCATAGGCGGACTGACCATAGACCTGCTGTGGAATTTTCCACATGGGCCTGTTTGAATTGGGCCACTTAGGGCCGGTCGAGGGCCGAGTAAAAAGAGGCTTAATTGGTCAACCCCTACTACTTATCAGTATGTTTGCATTGGCGAAAATTATGTCAATCGCCCCCCCCCCCGTCTTCAGAATTTGGAGGCGACGGTAAAAAAATTTGGGTTAACCGGCGAGCGTAGCGATCCGAGAAAAAAATATATGCTCATGGGCCGGTCAAGTCCATTTTTCCACGGCCAGGTTGACTACCCAGTCCGCCTCTGAATGCATACGCCTGCTGGCGCAAATATTCCACAGATGTTCTATAGTATTGTTATACAAAATTCCTTTAACTTTGACAAGGTGTGTGCATTATTTCCCGCCATATTGTCAAGATAAAAAAGCAACTTCCTGCTGTGGCACTCAGCGACTCAGACCCGCTATCCATGTGTAGAGGTCAGTGACCTGGTGCCATCATATACCAGTTATTCCACCCAGGAGTGCAATGGTTTTGGGGTGTATAATAATTATAATAGGGCTGTTTTGATATTAGAGTGTATCGGTGCGCATGGCTACAGAGCGCATAGCTCTGTAGCCATGGCGCGTATGTTCAAGGGTATTATGTTTGATAGAGATTACTTTTGCAGGGGAAGTTTCTGGAGTTTTGAGTTATGCACAGGTAATTTAACAGAAGCATGATTGATGTGAACTTCATATTTTTTTCTTAATTTATCATGATATTACTATTTTTTTTTTTTTTTTTTTTATTTCCCTAATTTGTACACCCGTACCTCTCACCGATGGGTATTTCTTTGGAATCATGGGAATGGACAGCTTCCAATTCATAAACCTTTTAAGTATAATTCTAATTGATAATAGGATATGGATTTGGCCCGGCTGAGCTATCGCGACAGCTGTTTAGAAGTAAACCAAAGTTCTGTAATATTTTATGGCTTGTTTGTATATCTGGTTGTTTCATCGTCCAAAAAAATCTAGACATCTTCATGTAATTTGTTTATCTTTTTTGCATATGAAGTATAATCTGTCAAGCATAAACGCGGCAAAGGGTTATGTTTTTATTATATGTTATTTCTGTATATAATTTTGAGAAGAGATTCCTAGCAGGGAAAACTACCTTGTTTTATTTTTCAAGAATGTAATTCTCATGCTGAATTTGGAAGTTGGTGATTTATTTGCATGATTCAGAGACATTTCTAGAAAAAGCTACTATAAATAGTTTGATATGGGGGCATATATTGTGCAAGTTAGAGATTGCAACATATAGGTAGTTTCCTATGATGTCATCAGTGTAGCTCCAATTGGACAGTGTTAGGCTATGTGTAAACTTCAATAATGATAGATACTAGAAAAGATAGTAGCGAGTAGTATACCAAGATTAATTGATATTGGGAATTGAATTGAGCTATATTTGCTTCTTACTTGTTCAGAATTTATACACATTGAAAGTGTGATAATATTGTATACATTGTGCACATTTTGCTATAAAAAGGTTTGTGATTTGTGAGTAGTTTGGTTCAAGTTAATATTTGTGTTGTAGGGTCCAGGCACAATTAAGTTTAGATCAGAAGTGAGTTTATTTTGTTAGAAGTTTGACGAGTTGAGAAAGCCTGAGTTGATGAAATTGGCCAAGCATTATAAGCTTGGGGCTAAACATGTTATGACAAAAACTGACTGTTCCCAACAGGGAGGCACCATATCTCCTATACTATTCAATGCTGCCCTTGGAATCATTCGCATGTTAAAACTAAGAACTCTAAGCTAAATCACCGGTTCGCAGATGACTTGTCATCTTCTCCAAAGCTTCAATTGAACTAAACGACTATGAGACCAAAACCGAAATAATGAAAGCACATGGATTGAAGTCACAAGCGCAAAACAAGATCATGTTTTACTGTCACATCACTATAGAAAATCTACATCATGAATTGGATTGGAAGCGTCGAAAAAATCCGATCGAAAAATATCCACCGCTCCCAGAACCCAAAACTTCACCAAAGAGAGAGGCCAAACAATTTGGGTTGCCAGAAACCTGCCATCAGTTTCTTTCCATTCTACCTGTGAGACAGAGGGTCAAAAGATGCCCGCCTTGGATACCATAAGCAAATAATGTGCTCCACCTGGTCAAACTCTATTATAGATGTCACAAAGCAAACCCCATTGGTCTCACAAAATCACGCCTTCAGCTCCACATCGGAACGAAACGAGAATATCGGCGCTGATTTCCACAGATGGGATCGCAGGATGACCTTGAACCAAATAAGGGCCTACCTTTAACTAAATGATGGAACCTAGACAAACTATACCTTTTGATTCACTATAATGAGACAAATATTGGTGTACCATTTAAACACAATTAAACACAATATTGACTTGAATTTTCAAATTTACCCCTGTACTAATTTACCCCCCTTCGCATCCTTCAACTATAGCAAAACATTTTCAAACCTTATTCTCAAACTTCTAGAATATGATCCTGATTTATAACCCCACTATACTACAATTCGTTCTTGTGCAAATTTTGCTACCCCGACGTGTGAGGTCCATTACGAATGATAATTAGGGCTAAAATTATTCAGAGACTAGTAGACTGTTTATGTAAATGCACTTGATCGAAAATAATAATTTTGACACTTTTGGTAATTGTCAACTTAACAATAGTTTGTTTTATATCATTTATGGACTCTTGAGTCTGATTTGCGAATGTGAGACAATAATTTTTTTGCGCCCTTTTCTGCCTGAATTGACTGTCACACGGTTCGGTCAACGGCATGTTCACGCCGTTGTACAAAATAACAAACAGTAACAAAGTTCACGGATAGAGCGCCTATACGCTCATGGGATCCATCGTTGTATCCAGGAGTGCAATGGTTTTGGTGTGTATAATAATTATAATAGGGCTGTGTTGATATTAGAGTGTATCGGTGCGCATGGCTACGAGCGCAATAGCTCTGTCCATGGCGCGTATGTTCAAGGTATTATGTTTGATAGAGATTACTTTTGCAGGGGAAGTTCTGGATTTTGAGTTATGCACAGGTAATTTACCAGAAGGCAAGATTGATGTGAACCTTCATATTTTTTTCTTATTTATCATGATATTACAAGATCTGTTGAACAAAGTTTAAGAGATGAATTTTTTAATGTCACTGGGACCATAGACTTCATAGTAAATGCTTGTAGGCAGGTTCACAAATTACAGTTTGGAAATCCCCAATGCCCAAATCGAGCAATCGTGTCCTACTACCCTCCCTGTACAGACACGTGTATAGTCTCACCTCTTGATCGATTACGCTGTTACAACAGAGATACAGAATGATTGCTGTTTTGCCGTATTGTAGTTATAAACGTACCGAGATGAATATTTGGTGTCACGTGTCAGTTACCAGGTCACGTGTCAGGGTATCAGAATTATCCAGTTTGCTCGTCGGGGGGCGACCGAATATATAAATCCTACTATGTTAATTCAAGGTCTGTACATGACGCTCTCTGCCCAAAGTGCTATTATTTTTTTTTTCCCAAAAGACACCCGTGTATTATTTTAAACAGTACAAAATTACCTTTTCCCCTACTGATTCAAAAACCGACGTACGATGACGGTAATCGGTTGCTTTTTCCAATGTAGGGATACGTTACGTCATTTTTACCTGAATGGGGTCCCCGAGCAAAATATAAACCAATCAATGCCCGTGACGTCATCAAATCTTTATTTTTTTTTTTCCAAAAATTGGCTGTATTCCCATAATAAAATTCCTTTTTAGATTCAACATCTGTATATTGTTCTTTAAATATTAATAGTCAATTGTCCCCGCATGATGTGACAAAGATGGGTCAATAAGTTTACAAATTGAAACATAGTCGCCGGCTAAAACCCTTACCGTGGACTGAATGAGCAGACGATCCCCGTGTTAGTTTTTAGCAGGCTACAGCCACTTGCGCGCTGCTGCGGGGTTAATGCGTCAAGGTGTGATTTACTGAAATTTCGTTTGTGGTGCATGTTGTGAGGAAATTCTTAAGGAAAATAAACACGACTAGGTATAACTAGCATAGCTCCTGGTCCTAGATTTTAATCCTCATTGATTGGAAGACGTGGTATGTGTAACACATTCATGTTCCTAAAACGAAATTACTAAACGAAGAACTCAGAGTTTGGCCAGTTTGTTAATGGTAATCGATGTGGGCACTTACCAAAAATGTATTTTGCAATGGAAGAAGATGATGAAAATCCTGGGCAAAGTACCTACATTATTTGATTCTCGTTTAGAGTATTTTAGAAGAATCTGTAATTTTGATCATTTTCCAGAAGTTGTATTGGTCATTTGACAGAGCCTCTAAATCTGCTAGATGTCTCTTGTAATCACATCGCTGTAGTTGAAACGTCTTCTACCTCGACTTGGGCATGGAAGGTTGCCGCAAACCACGATATGGTTTGATCTCTGACGCCACGCAGTGGTCATCAAAGCAGCTAGACGTTGGGCAGTAGAGGAGAAGATGGCGGGAGGGATGTCACCATTGTCTCGTGTTTTGTGTTCCCGCCAGGAGAATGTTGTGGACTCTAAGAGAACCGTACTAAGCAATAAACTTATCAATATACGCTATAAAAAATACTTATTGAACCATATCGAGCCCGTTTCAATGGAAACGGAATTATACTAACCATGGAATATGAATTAATATATATTTTTTTTTGAAATTCGCGCTACTGTATGTATATGGGATATGTATAGGTGTTATGCGATACGGACGGCCACATGTACATTGTTCCTATGCCATGTATGACGCAACGTGCCGACCGTATCGCAAAACACTTTATACACCATGCGGCGAATTTACAAATAGCGCATGGTCAAACTGGATGGTTTAATTAATTGTTATGGTTAAAGGGCATTTCGTGATCCACAACCCGCCCCCCGACTTTACCTAAAAAAAATCCATGTGTACCTAATCTTCCGTGCAAAAATTCGGCCGTATCTGTAAGAAATTCGCAATTGTGGTATTTCTGTCCCGTAAACGGACAGGAATTATGCGCACATTGGCTATAGGACCGTGAAAACGAGCAATTGCTCAATAACTCAAAACCACAAGATCGTATCAACTACATTTTGTGAAGGTTTTTTCTCAAGGATTCTAGTGAACCATGAATAAAAACAAAGTCTTGGAATCACGAAATGTCCCCTTTTTTAATATAATTCCCGTTTTTCGATGAAAACCACTCGATTGTGGTCAATAATTATTTCATAAAGTATATTCTTCATTGTAGGGTTTCTCCTCCTTAATAAGAACCATTTAAGTTACTATCAGGGCGATCTTTTAGAGACATGAGGAACATTTCCAGAAAGTGCGCCCTCATTTTTTTTCAAAACCGTTTTTTTAGCATTTTGCGAGCATATGAGTGTACGCAATGGCACGTTGGAAGTCGGGATATGCCGAGGCAAGGGAAAAAGTTGCTATAAAACGTTACTATTGCCCTGGCGTGACGTCATCACAGGGAAATAGACACTTTTTATAGCAACTTGTTACCTTTTGTGAAATATCGGGGAATAATAGGAATATTTTATGGCATATGATGGAGTATCCACCAATCAAATGACGGAATATTTTTGCATTATTTTCAGTCGTGTACGACAAAACAATCCAAGCATGCTTCTCCATATGGCCGATTAGGAGGATATGAGGTAAGTTCAAAACTTATTTTTTTTCTCCTACTTCTTCATTAAATAAACCTTCGCAGTAGATATTATACAACCAATCAAGTGCTAATTTAGAGAAATTGGTATCCTGAAAATTTTCCTCGTGTTCCTTTAAGCTCTTTCTTGAAATATGCTAAAAGAACCCATTTTCTACAGGGAATGACAGAGGACTTAATTTGCATTTATGATGCCTTTTAAACACAGAATACAGAATAAAGCCCATAAATCCCATTCAACTCTATTAATGTTTATACAGACTTCTATTGATTATTTCGTGCTGAAATTACATGAAGGAGTAACCCAAACACGGTGGAGTACTTTTCTCAGGAAGACCGCCATTCGGGGGAAGCACCACAAAACCCGTCAGTTTTTCAATAAAATCACAGTCAATTTATAGCTAGCACCTGGGATAATATTAATATATTAGTCCCAGCTAGTACCAACTCTTTGCGAAAACACACATAATTTTAGGATAAGGTAGTCC
Organism: Ophioderma brevispina; assembly: GCA_023653785.1. Classification (NCBI taxonomy): domain Eukaryota; kingdom Metazoa; phylum Echinodermata; class Ophiuroidea; order Amphilepidida; family Ophiodermatidae; genus Ophioderma; species Ophioderma brevispina. Next base: position 109,775 of record JAMKCH010011930.1, on the reverse strand, counting down.
TAACATCTGAGCTTTTTTTCTCTACTTTTGTATACTTTTTTTGAATCAGTGACAAGGGTTAAGATTAAGATAGGTTTCATTAGAAACCTGGGATAATTTTTTTTTTATTTATTTTCTAACAATCTATCCACGTTTTATTTTGAAACATGTTTACGGGGTTGTCCCTTGTGTGGTGATTCTTTTCCTCCAGAGCAATCCGACCGCTGATTGAAATGGTTTCTCTTTCATATTCTCTTCTTTCATGTTTAATAATATACTCAAAAACAAAAAAAGAACCCCAAAAGAACCATTTTAAAAAAAAAAAAAAAAAAAAAAAAAATTGACACATGACAGACCCTTACGAAATCACTTCACGAGTTTTAAAAAACAATTTGGAGTTTACATTCTGTACAAACATTAAAATACAGGAAGAGTTCCGGGGGAGGGTGTGGGGTGGCAGTTTGTGGCAATTTCCTGGGAACAGAAACGCAAGGTGATTCACATCCCTGCCAGAATTTACAGTGTCTCTATGCATGTTTTGCGACCAATTCAAAAGCATTCGACCGGGATTTCATGCATTGTCCGTTAGTTCTATACAAGATATTGATCTGCAATGAAAGATAGGATTAGCCGGGATTAGCACATATACAAGAGCAATGGTCCGTGAGTTCTGTGACACATCTTTTCAAGTTTGGTAAATGCTGGCAGTAATGTCAGCATCCCCCCTTGTTCCAGAAATTGCCACAAACGGCACCTCCTCCCTGGAACTCTCCTGTTTTTACTGTTTTTTACAGAATGTAAACTCCAAATTGTTTTCAACTCGGGAAGTGTTTTCAGTAAGGTCCTTTTCATTATGTCAATTTTTTTCCATGCCATTATGGCCCTTTAAACCTTAATATCTTGTATATCTGCCCAGTCATTCGATGCTTCCTTTCATGCTGAGCAGAGCTTGTCTAGATAGCATTTGACATCGCGCACGTGCCGCCCCCCCCCAAAGATGTTTCAATGGGTGAACGATCTGGTGACCTGGCTGCCATGGGAGACAACGATGTGGTTGTCAACCCAAAGTCAGTGATTATCTTTTTCTTTGTGGTTGTGGTTGACATTATCTTGCAAGACAATGTCTTAATTTTCCCTTATTTGAATGGGTTTCAAACAAAGATGTTCCTATTAATATAGTAGAGGCAAAACTTACGTAATCTTTAGAAATTCATCGTCTCGCATGTTTTTTGGCCGACCACAAAGAAACATAGAGTACCACAATAGAAAGCAATGGCTGCCCTCCGCTTCTTCCCCATACTGTGGGTTGCCGGCTTGCCATATCACTACTCGGTGTGAATACAAATTATGTAATGTGTTAGGGTGGCCATTTGTAATATCGTGCAACCTGGATCATTGTGCTCAGATACTCTTTTCTTATCGATAATGCAATGCGCGCTTTTCGGGTGAAAAGATGTATTCATTGAGCGGTTTATTTAAATGCACGACGACTGACGTTCATTTCCAACACAATTTTTTTTCATTCGTTGTGTTGAAAACCACACTGGGGTAGGACAAAATTTTAACCACCCAATAGCACCCAAAAACAATCCAACAACTGATATTTTGGGCGGATTGTTTGTATCGAATTGAACTTATGGTGTGTATACAAGCACCCAAACTAATCTTAATTCGTGCAATATTCAAATGTCAGCGCCCAGCACGGACGACTGGTTTTGATGGGCCATCACCCCCCTTGGGTTTCAAGGCTTCATCAATGAGCGTTTGGGGTGGTTAATGTACCCGTGCATAGGTTATTGTTATGAACCTTGTTCGTCCCTACCATGTAAAATCAGTTTCAACATCACGGATCCTCTACCATTCTTGTCATGTTCCTTATGAGATGTCAATGACCTTTCTGAAGGTAAATCTGCTGAGTTTGACCCATCCATCATTGAAATCCGAAGCAAAAACCGAATTCAATATCTGAAAAGAGTTATCATTATCCCAACAGGAATTTCAATTTGCACAAAAAAAAAGAAAAATTAAAAAAAAAACAAACTGTTTAAAACTTATAAGTTTAAGTCCTGATTGAGTAATGTGTGAGTCTATGTGTGTATCATCCACGTTTGTCAATGGACATCTTGATATCGGTTCACATGGTTTGAGGAGTCTTGTTACTTGGTGCTAAGGGATAGCAGACCATACCTCCTGTAACAAGCGTGCCAATTCATCCAGTTACCTCACATTGAAACGGGCATACACCGAAAGATGGAGGGATTGAGGTCTGACGACTTTACAGGGGTTCTCACTTTTGGTTTGGGTAGGGTGTGCATTCCGGGTGGTTTGAACCACTACCCCCGAAAATATAACGAAAAGTACCGATTTGCTACCATCTTATTGTGCTTATACTGCTTGGGGGAGATTTGGGGGCAAAGCCCTGAGAAGCTGAGAGAAAAACTAACTTGTAAAATGGAGTTTGAGCCATTCTGGTCAGCACTATTTTTCACCTCGTAGTTTGCATTCTTCTTCAGCGATTGACCATTGGAAAATCACAACAGAATGCAACCCTTTCTTACCAATTTGTAGGAAAAAGTGACCGTCACTTCCAAAAATCGCTGAAAATGCAACCTTTCTCGGCCACACATGCCCTACCCCCTTTCCACTAAACACACGTTGTTAATGGCGGCGTTGTCACACTCCCCCAGTTTTACAGGTCCCGAGGCGACTAGTCGATTCTGACTTTCGTTGCTCTTTGTGGACGGGGGTTTGCAGCACGACAATACAAATTGCTTTCAATTTAACTTGGGGGGTCCCGAAAAATGATAATTATAACACTGGGAAGAGAAGGTAATGTCAAGAGTCCACTAACAAGTATGTAGGATACACACATTAAGGGGAGGCTACTGAACAGTACTCAACCTTTAAGTTAACTTCTTGTCAATCAACTGTAAGTAATGATATCATTTGTGCATTCAAAATGCCCTCTTTTTGTCTTCATCTGTGCTCAGTCAATCGTCAAAAGTAAACGGTGACTTTGGCAGAGTTCCTAAAAAGAATTTGGAGCGATAGTGAGGAGGGAATTATTATTTTGTTACCTCGTCAAAATGACTAAAATGGGAAAATTCAGCATAATCTTATAACCCTTCGCACTTAACTGTGTTTTCACGTCGTAAAGGACTGTATTATATCGCTAAAATCATGTCCAGTGTTGCGTACTCCGCGTAAGATAACGGGTATTGGTGGCAACTCGGTGGTGTAAAACACTAATATCTAACAGTCTACTCATTCCATATTTAAAACTTGTAAGTGCATTACCCCCCTGATATATAATTTGCAAATATCCATTTTTTGGAACAGTTATTATTCGGATTTGATTACTTTAGGGCAAAAATTAATTTACTTATAAAAAAATACATTATTTTTATTACCAAAATACATAATTTCCATAGAAGCCATTGTCCTATAAGAAAAATTTTTAAAGTAGTGCGGGTTTTAAATCAAGCTTGTTAAGAGCCTTTATGGTTAGCGTTAACCATGTTGCTATAGATCTTGTAGTCGGGGATATTGGTCCAAGTTATGGCCTGACCGTAAAGTTGAGTATGGACACCTTTTTTTTAAAGAATGTTCACGTTTTTGGCGGCCATATTGATTGACGTCATGTTAACAATTTTAAGTATCAGAAATACTTTTAATTGTGTCTAACAACATCACCTACTACTTCACGTGTATTTTTATCGCAGGTAATTTGCTGTTATTAGGGCATATTTTAAAATTTGGATTTCGCTTCCATTTTGATTTGGAGTATGACTCAATGTTACAGTGTCATACACTTGTTCATTGGATCCTGTAGTATATTTAGCGGTAACTCATAGTTGATAATATAGAGTAGAATAGATAATTATCATTATGGCGACAGCCATTTTGGATTTCTCAAAAGCTCAAGGATGCCGGTCAGGTTGCTAGTTGAGCCGCGGCAGGTTCTTATTCTATACACCCTAATCTATCATTTTCCAGGCAAAAAAATTGTGTCCATAATCAATTTTACGGTCACATGAAAGGTTCTACCTTAATATTGTCCTCAAAATTTAAGATACCTTTAGAAAATATACACAACACCTGAAATTGTACTGGAAAGCAGAAATCTTTATATTCCCAGATCACGTTACAAGACACATTTTAAGTGTGACCTCTAATGAGTCTCTATTACTCCCCATGCATTAAGAAAAGCGACCGTCGCTACTTTCACGCACTCTTTTCGGAAGAATATCACACAGTAATAGCAGAGCGGCAGACCGTGAAAAGAGGATCATTGAATTTAGTATATCCACCCCAAGGGGTGAAGCCCATTAAAACCAGTCGTCTATGTGCTGGGCGCTGACATTTTGAATATTCGCCACGGAATAATTATTAGTTTGGGAGTGAGTGTATACACCACTAATGTCCCCCCCCCAATTCGACACAAACAATCCGCAAAAAATATCAGTTGTTGGATGTGGGTGCTATTGGGTGTTAATACTTTTCCAGTACCCATTGCCACGCAACGAATGAAAGGACACGTCAGTCGTCTTGATTTAAATTATAACGCCTCAATGAATACATCTTTCACCTAAGCGCGCATTGCATTATGAGAAAAAGAGTATCTGGGCACAATGATCCAGTGTGCACTATTATTCACTGGGCAACCTCTAAACACATACATCAATTTGTATCATACCGATTAGTGTATATATGCAAAGCGGGCACCCACAGTAGGGGAAGAAAGAAAGCGGAGCAGCCATTGCCTTTCTAGTGTTGGCGATCTATGTTTTCTTTGTGATCGGCAAACATGCGAGACAATGAATTTCTAAAGATTAGTAACGTTTGGCCTCTCTATCTATATAGAACCTCTTTGATCACCCGGCACACATACATCAATTAAAAGCTTAACACTTAAGTCCAGCTAAAAAAGCTTCCTTAGTGCCCAAGGGGGGGGGGGGGTTTCCTTGGGACCCAACCCAGATAACCAATGTCCCGTGGGAGTTGATCATGACACTACACAAATAAATGGGGGTCACGTAAGAACAAACATACACAATAAAAATTGAAATCCGACCCCCTTTGACATAGGACCTACGGCCAGTTGAAATTGTCGCTCTTCGAAACAGAGTGCGTCGAACATTTCCATCCTCAGCAACTCCAATATAGGTTTTGAACCAAAATAATCATTATATCGACCTAGAATAACCAATTAAAATAATCATTGCAAAATATAGCCAAATTTATACCACTGGTATTTTCTCAGAAACTTCAAAATCGCCTTATTTTTCCCCATAGACTTACACAGTATAAGAGCACGGCATTACAAAATTAAAGTTATGCGTTGGGGGGGGGGGGTGGATTCAGCATATAAAAGATTATTTGACTTTAAGTATTATTAATTATTAATAATTACTCCGAAGTTATAGATCTAAGGAAATAAATCCCAAGATTTAAGTACTTTTTAATTAGTAAAATATCTTTATTTTGCACTCGTTAGTGCCCAGGGGGGGGGGGGGTTCCTAGGGAACCCAACCTAATTATTTTAATGAAGCCGTGGGCGGATTTAAATTTTTTGTATCAGGAGAAGCGTATTCATAAATCAGACAATTAGCAAAAACACTCCATTGACAAAAATTTGATTGCGTAACCGAGAACTCGCCAAAATTAAATGTTGGGTACTATGGAACCCCCACTTGAGGCCACTTAAGTGTTAAAGTGTATTTCTCAAGACCGATCTTCCAGAACCATGTGGACAAGCCGTTCCTTAGCACGGAGAGGAGGCTACTTACCAATGAAAATATCAATAGAATTATTGACTGAAAAAAGCCCCACAAAAAAATAATTACGTTAACCCTATCCATTTTACGCTGACATTAACATCCATTTACATAGAATGTCCCTGATACATGACTCTACTCACTCCACTGCTGATCTTCATGAAGGAGGTAAATAAAAATTAAATGTGGCCTCTGCCATGATGCGTAACTAGCCCACACTCATTGATTAAAAAAATTATAGCCTTTGTGATTCTATTCACTTGCCGATTTCACAGGTCACGATTTCAAAGCCTTTTCATTTCAACTAATACCCAAATGATTCGATTCCCGGCTTCTTTTTAAATTGGAACATTCAAAACCAATCGGCCGTGCTGTGCTGGGCGCTGAAATTTTGAATATTGCACGGAATAATTATTAGTTTGGGTGGCTTGTATACACACATAATGTCCAATTCACACAAACAATCCCGGCAAAATATCAGTGTTGGATGTTGGGTGCTATTGGGTGGTTAATGTTTTTTTGTCCTACCCATGGCCACACAACGACTGAAATGACACGTCAGTCCGTCTTGATTTAAATAACCGCCTCAATGAATACATCTTTTCACCTAAGCGCGCAATTGCCTTATGAGAAACAAGAGTATCTGATCACAATGATCCAGGTGCACTATTATTTACACCTGGCCACCTCTACACATCACATCACATTTGTATCACTACCGATTATGTATATGCAAGCGGCCACCCACAGTATGTGGAAGAAAGCGGAGGCAGCCATTTGCTTTCTAGTGTTGGTACTCTATGTTTGCTTTGTGATCGGCAAAACATGGCGAGACAAATGTTTTCTCAAGATTACGTAACGTTTTGCCTCTCTATCATATAGAAACCTCTTTGTATCCACCCGGCACACATACCAATCCTTTAAAAGCTAACACTACGTGCCCAAGCTAAAAAAGCTTCCGTGTAGTGCCCAAGGGTGGGGGGGGGTGTTCCTAGGGACCCCAACCCAGATAACCACTTTCCCGGTGGGCGTTTGATCAATGACCCTCCACACAAAATAAATGGGGTCACGCAGACACAACTACCCACATAAAAATGAAAATCCGACCTTTGACATATGACACTACGGCCAGTTGAAATTGTCGCTCTTCGAAACAGAGTGGGTCCGAACATTTCCTTCCATCCCTCAGCAAACCCACAATATAAGGTTTTTAACCAAAATAATTCCATTATATCTACTCTAGAATCACCAATTAAATAATCATTCAAAATAATAGCCACCAAATTTATAAATACCAATCGTGTATTTTTCTCAGAAACTTCAACATCGCCTTATTTTTCCCATTAGACTTACACAGCCCTTTCAGGAACACACGGCATACAAAATTAAAATTGCTTCTATCATCAAGATAAAAGATTATTGATTTAAGTATATATAATTATTAATGAACTTACCTACCCTCCTAAGTTATATATCTAAGCAAATAAATCCCAAGATTTAATAATTACTTTACTTTTTAATTAGTAAAATATCTTTATTTTTTTCACTTCCGTTAGTTTGCCCAAGGGGGGGGGGGTTTCTATGGACCCAACATAATTATTTTAATGAGCCGTGGGCGATTTTAATTTTTTTTGTATCAGGAGTAAGCGTAATTCATAATCAGCAATTAGCAAAAAACTCCTTGAACAATTTGATTGCTTAAAACGAGAAATCGCAAAAAAATCAAATGTTTGGGTACTATTGACCCCCCCCTTGGGCACTTACTGTTAAATGTAATTTCTCAAGACGATCTTCCACCCATGTGCCAAGCCGTTCCATTTGCATGGAGAGGAGGCTACTCTTACCAAGGAAAATATCAATAGAAATTATTGGACTGAAAAAAGGCCACCCCCACAAAAAAATAATTACGTACCCCCTATCCTTTTACCGCTGACATTAACATCCATGTTACATCAGACTGGTCCCTGATTACATTTACTCTGCTCACCTCACTGCTGATCTTCAAAAGAAGGTAAGTAAAAATTACAATGTGGCCCTCTGCCTGATGTAACTAGCCCACACTCCCCTTGATTTAAAAAAAATTATAGCTTTGTATTCTATTCAAGCTTTCCGATTTCACAGGGGCCACGATTTCAAAGCCTTTTCATTCCAATAATGCGCAATGATTCGATTCCCGTCTCTTTTTAAATGGAAACATTCAAAAGCTGCTTCATTAATTCACAAAAGTATTCAGAATTGTCGTTTGTAATAGGTTTGCACAGGCCAGCTTATACTTACTTTAAGGACAGTATACCTTTTCAGATTATAATGACCGTAAGGGTTGGACAAAGTGATATCTTTGGACAACTGCAATATATCCTGAAGACAGTACATCATTACTTTTTATCATCATCCCTGCCCATCACGCACCAAAGATCGCTCCTTCAGACAACGGCTATAATGTATCTTTTTTCGATTAGGTATGATGTGGAATTTCCCCCAAATATGGTAGAATGATAATTTTTGGGCTAATTTGGTCAATAGCTACTTAACCATTTGTCTATTTTGCTCTATCAGAGCTAATATTTTCCTATAGTTTTATTTAGTTGTCAATTTCGTTCTTGGTCATACTCGCTCTAAGTTTTGTGTACGCTTACATTTCCTGCCTAAGAGGAAATTTTTAATCAAATTTTAAATACTTTTTTTCTTTTAAAGGTAAAATGGTATTTACCACGTGGCCATCTCATCCAGAAATCTGAAGTGATATATAACTTGTGTCTTTTAACATGGTGGATACTTATTTTGTAGGCTGTGAAGATTTAAAGACGAAAATCTCTGAAAATATGATTTTTGAGAGAAAAGGGAAAGGTTCGCCGTATGTGCTGGTACATTTTCCTAGTCGTCAAATTGCTTGGTGCCGATTTATGGAGCACGAACACAAAACCGATTTACACTAACGATGTTTGGGGTAACTTGTAAAAATGTCCTATTCCTACTGGTCCCTAGAGGAAATGACTACTAACCTAACGATCACCGCAAAAACAAAGGAGGTAGCGTTTATTTGTGTTGTTAGATTCCTTCCCCCTAAACACAGGGCGGGGTCCGCTCCGTGATTTTTGAAAAGTGGCACAAATGGCATTTATATGGATTTAAGGGATATACACACATATTTAAGGTCATATTTTATTAGGCTTTTACTGTAATATTATGGAAATGTATTTTTAACTAAATTGACACACAACACCCATATACCAACTTGACAGCTCCACTGTGTCTTACCTTAGAAGAAAAAAAAATCCAGCTTCCCAGTGATTATGACATAGGTTTATACAGGGTGTTAAATTTTATAGGTAATCCAAAATTTTAAGGGAAAACTCTTTCAGAAATAGGGTTTTGAGAAAAATGGTAATTTCCATCCAGTACTACCTATATTTAGTGCACATTTCACAATATTTAAGCGCTTGTTGTAGACGGATGGAGCATAGATGTCATAATATAGAAACAACTTGATAATCATATTTTTGACCAAACTGGGTATTTTTTTACCACAACGGCCCAAAAAAACCATTAGCTCCAGATCATGGCATAACCTTAACACTGTTCTCGTTCTAGCCAATCTCCCTGGAGGAAGAGAAGCGGTAAAGGGTTAGAAAGGAAGGAAGATGGCACATCTTAGGGGGGATTTGAACCAAGGGTCCCGGCGCCCCAGTCCCATGACCAGGGATGGCAAGCCAGGAGGGTGTCTGATTTCGTGCCCATATGTGTGTTCGTACGATGACGTCATCGCATCTTTTTGGACTTAGTGCATTTATTTTGACCAAAAAGGATCTTTTAAAAGAATAGCTACAAAAACTCTTTTCTCTCATCTTGACAATTCCACATCATACCTAACCTTATAGTACACTTATAGTACACCTTGTAGTACACATATAAGGTCTTGGGCACTCCCGTTAGTGTATAGGGGCTGTGGCCCTCCTCTGAAAACCTCTTTGCCATTGAAATATTTTAGCAAAACTTTGCTCATTGGAGTACATCAACCCGACCACATAACAGGAAAAAATGAAAATCGGTTGTACCAATTCAAAATGGCGGTCCAAAAACCGGTTTTGGGATTCGCACAAAATTATCCCGCCAAAATATACGCAACTGATAATTAGGCAATTATAAAATATTGGACAAAAATAATTTAGCGTTAAAACATGGTGCGCGAAAACAAAATGTTGGTACACGTGGACCCCTATTATACACTTATTGTTAAAGGTGCAACGAGAGATTTTGAGACACCCAAATATTGTGTCATAATAGTAATTTCATAGATTAGACACTCAATAGATTTGTTACCTTGTATTTGGCTACAGAAATGTCTTAAAAGAGAGTAAAAAGGTGATTTTGATTTGCTTATAATTCAATACAAAACATAGGCTGAATTTCGTATTTGCTCCTATACGAAATTAGAAATTTCACAATTGTTGTACCAAAGAAACTCAGCTGAATTTCTCAGCTGAATCCTTTCAGATGGGGATATTTTTGATGGGAAGCTTTACATCAGAGCAAAAATCAGTACTTTCGATTTTTTAGAGACACCTGATATGTGAAATCTCTCGTTGCACCTTTAAGCTTTCTTGTGATATATGATGTGGCTGTGTGTAGGGGGGGTATATTTAAACCGCCCAAGACTTCTAATTTTCTGCCGCTCATAAATTTTGCTGGCGTGCGTTTGGGGAAGACACAATTTGTTAATGCGATGTTGTTCACTAAGTATATGATGTCAGTTCATACTTCAGAGAGTATAGCAGGAAGTTTTGAGCTATCGATTCAAAACAATAAAACACAGACACATTACGGTTTTATTCGAAAGCACATCTTATTATTTATGCATAAATGAAATACAAGAAGTGATTTTGTTAAATATAAGTAGCTCTTTGTATAATACATATTTAGATAAATAAAAACTGATTTCATCAGCTGGCACCTTGAGTACTATGCACAATTATACAACTTATACATTGCAAAATAAATGCACAACATAGCGAAGTAATCGTGGTAAATTCACGATGTGTAGAACGGTTACTCTACAACGCCCTAATTCCAAAAGAACACTACGCGCTATTTCTTCAGAAAACTACCAAACAAAGCATTCAAATTTCTCTCGAGCAAACATGACAATGATAAACCGCTATCGATCAGGCATGGTATCAAAATAGCGTTTTCGGACCGGTGTAGGTGTTCAATGTAATATAAGCGTGTCCAAAATCTCTCTATTCCCCCTTTTTTACAAAGACTAAGAAGTCCGTACCCAATTTGTTTTGTTGACCCAATATAAGCCGAATTTTGAAAATTGCAAATTGACGTAAGAGTCAAAGCCACGAACAAATCAGCTAGGTTTAGCTGTCATACGTGATAGTTGTGCTTGTAGGTGAAAATGTGGAATTCTTTTGTTCGACTGATACATGAGTAAAAGAATTGCACATTCCAAGTACAAGCATACGACTCGCGCATGACATCTACATCTGTCCATTAATGATAATTATGTGTGTCACTCAAGCGCGGGGAAAATGCTTATGTGTCACACTTATTATCGCACAATTAATTAATCATTTGAGCTCTATACAACCTTATATAAATACAATGTGTCACTGACTAAAGTACACTCTTTGAAAAGGTCCAAAAGGAATTATTGATTGTACTACTTGAATGCGCTACCACTTATAGAAAGAAATATATTGGCTTTTCTGTGAGAAAGCATAGGGTCTCCTTCAGTATGAAAAAATGGGTTTTCGAACAGGTTTTGGCTGTCATCTATTTGAATTCTTAAAATAACTGCTAAAAAGGAAGGGAGACATCTTCGGTTAGTCAATATTCTCTTGTTGGTCATTTTAAGAACAATTATTGAGAGTTCCATATAAAACAATCAAAAACCTTTTCAGGAGCCCTTTAGAAAGAACATTATAACTTAGGTTGCCATATTGTAACTAAAATGAGTTTGATGTTGATTTTCTTTTACTTGAACATAATGTAAACGAAACGTACAAATATGTAATCCAATCTTACGACAGATTATCAAGATTGAACCAAGTGATAACTGGGTAGCTGGGTGATATTACAATCTAAGTAATGAGAGTGGTATGCGTCTAGCCAGTTGCCATCTAGATGAAGTGAAATTATTGTGACGATTCCGGATTTGTTATAACAATTGGCGGCCATCACGCCGTGAGCGCCCGTTAAGAGTGGACACATTTATGATTATGATTATTATTATTAATACCAAGTAATATGGTCAATTATTCGATACATATATTTATGAATAACGCGCAGTGATTACCCCGGAATAAAAGAGCGAATATGAAGCGCTGCTGTTTTTCTCAACCTTTTATCATGTCTATTGCAAATATTTCCAAGATATTTTGTACACTTTACTTGAGCTATTTATATTTTACTCCACCCAGTCAAAATAAAAATTATAATCCTCATTATTTAAGTTTACCGATAACCTTGAACAATTTCATATATTAGGGATTAAGAAAGTCAAAATTAATCCGAAGGTCTGTCCCCAAGGAGATCATCCGCGTTCGATATGCAATATTGCAGATTTCGTTAAATCATTCGTCCCATATTTATTAGTAAAGCTGCCCAACCCCAAGGATTTCCTTTCGATTTTTATCTCCAAGATGTTTTGACAGATTGACAAACACGTATATACATGTATTAAGATAAGTTAGTTACTTAACACCAGATGCTCATTGTAAATAGCATTCCAAACGTTCCATCCAGATATACTCCAACTTGTCAACATTTGTTATCCGTATCAGATATTGAAATTCATCAAATTTGATGTTACGTTACCATCATTCTGAATGTACAGAAATTCTCGAGAGTGGATATTATTACTAAATACACTGACATTAATTGTACAAAATGATTAAAATATAGCGCTTGAATTCAGAAAGCAAATGACATTTGTCTCTTGTTTCATGGTAAACGCCATGTGAAATCCAAAGAGCTAAGTTAATCAAAGTAGTCATCGCACTGTATAATAATTAGAATACATTAAACATAGAAATTCATCTTACTAGTGTTAATTATTATTTTAAAGTTTAAAATAGAAAAGCAATTGTTCTGTTCGGGTTAAAATATTATCTTAAGCAGTTTTCTTTACATAAAAGTGACGTTTAAAGCTGCTCCAGGTGATCTTGCATCCTTACTCCCACGGCTCATCCCTTCAAACTTAATATTTCAGTATAATTCAAATCTTTAATGTAATCCGGTAACTGGCATTCACAAATTTATTTGGACTGGATCTATTGTCTTTTGAAAATCTGTAAAGACCTATTTTCTTGTGTTTATACATTGTTTGCGTACACTCTTAGACTCGTAGAGATAGCTGTAATTTTAGACTCTTATCATTTGTATACCTTGTAGTCAAATATGAAATGACCGTCATTTACCTAGTTTTCTTGAAATTTATAGGATTTTCTGTAAATTTATAGGAATTCCTCGGGGAAAATAAATACCGGTGTTATTGAAACTGAAATAACGAGAAAACTTGGGCTTTTGGGGGCATTTTATTTGTATTTTTCTCTACAAATATATAATTTCCCAAAAATCATTCGATTAAAGTGCAAGAAAAAATATGAACTCAGCTACATTTTTGCCCGGGTACGTCCGGGCGCAACAATTCAGCTCTTATTTCTCATACAATATGTCTTTGTCCTTTATACTTTCAAATTAACCTTCTCCAACCTTGTCTTTGGAAGGCAAAAGACCTAAAGCCATTAAAGCTAGTTCAGTTTACGTTGTTATAATTGGAAATCACCTCTTTTAGTTATGTTTAAACAAAGTATTTACATAGTAACTTATTTATATGTACATGTGCGTGTGTGTGGAATATTGTGAATTATTTACAAGGTTTAAACTAAAATTGCCTTAGCTGTGGGAACAAGTGTGGTCAAAAGTGTCAAATTATTCATTTTGAAAATGGACATTAGATGAAAATTTAGATGTTAGATGGGCATTAAGTGCATAATAGGCATTACTGGTTGTAACATAAAATCCATCTTTATTCAGCCCTAAATACCTCATGCATTCGAAACCAGAAGCGGGGAATTAAGTGTTGTTAGTATGGTTATAAATGAGATTCCTATTCTCGAAGTTTGTTTTCTATAGTTTTAAGGGTTCTATAGTTTTTTTGTCCAACCTCTGGGAAATGTGGGGAACATTGTAAATTAAGGGGGTAAATTTAGTACAGGGGTAAATTTGAAAACAAGTAAATTTGTGTTTAATTGTACACCCATGTATTTCACTCATTATAAGGATTAAAAATGTATAGTTTGTCTAGGTTCTGACCTTTAGTTACATAGCTAAAGCCCTGATAAGGTTCAAGGTCATCCTATGGCAAAAGTTATCCAATGCTCACATTTTGTTGAAACTGGTGTCAAATCATTGCTCTGGTCATAATGAAGTAGAAAATGCATTTAATTATTTGGGTGACAGCTCTGCATACAATTTTGACGTAAATTTGGGTGACCCCTATAGACCATGTAGAACCTAGTGGGATTTTTTTTTATTTTGAGCAATATTCTTTAACATTAAATTTAAAAAAAAAAAAAAACAAGATAAAGCAAGAACAACAATTGACAACAGTTTCAATAAAATCGGAGCACTGGGTAAGTCTTATCCCAGGATGACCTTGAACCTTAATAGGGCTGTAGGTCAGAACCTTGACAAACTACACCTTTTTAATCCTTAAAACAATACCGAATGTAATGGTGTTTATTTAAACAACAATTTGTCTGATTTTAAATTTTACCCGGTACTAAATTTACCCAATTATTTTACAGTGTTCCCCGCATTTTCCAGAGTTTGACCCAAAATTCTGATTCAGCACCCTTCAAACAACAGAAAAAATATCTTCAAACCGTCTTCCCCAAACTTCGATAATAGGATTCTCATTTATAATCCTACAATAAAGTATTGGTAAAGCATTATCAGTAGAAAGAAGGTGTACATTTAATATTAGCTAACGTTGATATATTTCAATCATGAATTTCAGTCGAAGTTAGGTAAACGAGCGAAGTTGATTTACTGCATTTTTTTTTCCAAATCCACCCATGTTTTAATACTGGTAACGGAGGTTACGAGATCACTTGTAACATTCGCTGTAGGTGATATTTTCACCATGTGATGAAAACAACACCCAGTAAGTGCACAGCTAAAACACTGTTGGCGTTAATGAGATTCTGTCATGGATTATCACCCGCTGGTGTCAAAATTATGAGTATCAAAATGCGATTTTTTCTAGGATTCTATGTTGTCGTCTGTATGCAAGAATGTCGTGTCAGTAATAGCTGCCAATGTATTTGTAAAATCCAGAAACTGATGATTATGATAAACGTTAACGTTAAGTCGGTGTATTTTGAGATGAATGTCTTTTCCTAGGGAACATCGCCTGGGTCATTCACGTAAGACTTGATATGCTAACCGATTGAGAAAAGGCAGCTATTAATGATACGATTACCTTGCAATCACACGGCAATATGACATTCGCAATTGGTATAAAAACGATACAACATAAATTGATGTTCTTTAAACAGTGCGATATCAGAATTTTTCCTGTACCATCCTTCTTGCATGATACAACATAACACGAATTAAACTAATACCGTTGTAATGGGGTTGTGACAATTAGCGACCCTGGGTCACTAGTGACCCTGATGAATTCATCAGCTTGTACGGAATAAACCGCAGAATTATGCAGTTTATACCGTACAAGTCTGAATTCATCAGGGTCACTAGTGACCCAGGGTCGCTAATTGTAATTTGTCAATAAATTTCAGTGTCGCAGCCAGGATTTTGGAGACGGAAGGGGGGGGGGGGGGGTCACGGATTTGTCAATGTTGACCTTTTTTGTAGTTGCCTCGAAAATCCGGAGCAAGGAGCAATTACATCCAACAGCTAAGTCCATTGAGCACTTGTTGTGTAAAGCTCTACCTGCTGTATAAATTAATGCAGGCATCACATCCTCAAAACAGCTTTTTTCACAAAATGAACCGACGAACCGTAAAATATAATATAATTGTCGATTGACGTCCCCTCCACCTCTCTGGCTACGCCTCTGCTAAAATTATTGTTCATTTTAACACCAGACAGTGTTTGTGATTACACCCCAGTTTCTTTAGAATACTTAGCTTTAGATCCAACGGGTAATCATTCTATGACAAAATATAGGCCTACATTAACACTGATGTAAAGACCATAACAAGAACTTTTAATACACAGACTACAAGTGCATATCGTTTTATCTAAAAAGCAGCATTAGGTTTCTAGTAGGCCTGTACTCATGAGCATAAAAATATAGATTTGGCCTTGATGTCGATATCTCCATTGCGCCATTGGTTTCTCTATAGAGCTTGACGCACTTGACATTTACGCCTAAGGTTACGATATGCAGCCCTTTATGCGCTCTATTGAAAAAGGAAAATAGCTCAGGTTAATAAGGAAACTATTCAATTATTTATAGTATGTCTTTGACAGGTATTACAAATAGTGAAATTATCGTGTTTGTCATCCCAATACCATTAAATTATAAATGCGATTTTTCGACACTCTAATGAGTAGATTCAAGTAATATATCATGATCAAATTCCTCTGTGGCTTGTTCATATATTCATTAGATTCATTTCCTGTCTGGTATATTAATAAATAGATTTGTTCTACTAGTTGCTTTCATAACATAACGAATACATTTTATTAATGTCTTAAACTCACACTGTTGTATTTATCAGTAAGCAACATAAACATAAACTTATATCTTTGGTTATTATAGGGAGAACCAGCCCCGCAAATAATTTACAAAGATGCTTACAAATAACAGTGCAATCAAGAAATACATATGCGAGCAAACGGAAGATAAAAAGATAAATCTAAAACTATATATATGAATTCTCAATCTTAATTTTGGATCCTTTCCCCTTTTCAGTTGGCGTCGTAGTTTAATAACGTTCATCTTCTTTAGTAAACATCGCCAGACAGGTATTGCGATGATAGGAACCATTCATCATAACATAGCGCGGGTTAGACTCGCAGTTTCATTTCTGTTACACACGTGGCAGTTATTGGCACGGTAAGCTTTGCCATACCCGCCAAAACGGCGGCAGCCGTCTGATTGCCCTTAAGGCTGACTCACTATTTTCATGAGGGCGCACATCATTTTCAACAAATCGTTTTTTGGGCATATACAAACATAACTTTTTGTTCATATACTACTCCACTGTGTGAAATACTAAGCTCAAATCTGAGAAGGTCCTTCATCAAAATCACAACTATGTTTAATAAAATTCCCGATCCGGAATTGTGTTTATACATGTATCACTGTTACACGTGCATAATGCTTACTGCATGAAAACGAAAATCCGATTCATCTTAATTTTGGAAAAAATTGTTTAGCATTGTAGGTGATATCTTCTAGTTCTAGATCATTATTTTTAATTACTTCGCAAAAAAAATTATCTCGAAATCTCTGAGTCAGCCTTTAAGGTACGGTGCGTGTGTTATGTAACAGAAATTTACGCTGGTGCCCTGCGCCTTGGGCTTCGCTTTATGGCCCAGTCTACCCAGTTGTAAAGTGGTGAGAGACCAAAGTCGCAGGGAACCAGCGTAGAAGGAAATTATGGTCGGGAATAAGATGCATACGCGACGTGTGTACGAGAAACGTGGAATTCCTTTGTTTAATCGATCCATGGACAAAAGAATTCCACACGCTTCGCGCATGGAATCTGCCTAAAATGTCTTAAGTACGCATGTGCCGGTGATATCAAACTACCCTTGTCGATATGCTGTCTTACATATACACTGCTTGCATTCGAAGCAGAAAGAGATATTTTTGACATTACAATTTCATGATTTTTACTTATACCATGATGTTACAAAGTTCTCCAACATGCTTGCGGAGAGGTTTGCATCCTCTCCCCTTTACCATTACGACAACAAAGTCAGAGTCGGCGTGATCACGAACGCAGGACCCACAATAACGATTTGTACGAATTATTGATTCTATTGCTTTCAAATAATTTTACAATTTAATACCGACAATGATTAATCCCGTTGACCTTTGATATGTACAGGCTTACATAATTATTATTTGTTTATCGCCAAAAATTCACGTATTTCATTTGCAAATACAGACACTGTTCCATTCGCGAGGATGACTTATTTGCATAAAGCAAACGTGCAAATGATCTTTTGATAAAAACCAGCGTCGGTGTTCAAGCCAGTCTCATTTCATCGACAATTTATAGAATTTAAGGACTTCGTGAATTTTAGGTTCTACAATCTTGCATTTTTTATTGAATACAAACAACAGAAAATAAACCTATGTAAATGTTGATGTTACATCTGATTTAATTATTGAAGAATGAAATTGTTTGACATATTTTGGAATGACTGATAACCCTTGTCAGTGACAAACAGATCAACTTAAACGCATATTCAAGTTCTGTTCCTTTTCATATCTAACCCGAATCAATATCTCATACAACCTGAACTACAATTACCAAAAAGCTAAAGTTCCCAATTCTCTACACAGTATATGAAATATTAATATCGGCAAAATATCTAATTTCATGTAAGAACGATCATATTTTAGAAACATAATTCGTCGAGATTACTTGAGCAAATTATACAATGTGTCGATATTTCTTAGGACACATCAAAATAAATAGGGTTATGAAAGTCCTATGGGATGGCAATAGAATATAGCATATCATTAAAATATTAAATTACATTGCTTGATACAGTTTGGAAAGCTATTTTAACAAAAACAGGATTAAGGTGACAATGCATGATATGTACTTGCAATGTTAAATAATAAGGGAATGCACAATTGTCATAAACCAACTTAATCAATCGTCAATAAATTTATGCTAATATACATTATTTGCTACAGTTGGTGCGATTGGTCGAGTTGGTTCATGACGAAGTTTTTCTGTTTTTGATACTTTTCTCACCTCATAAAAGGTTAAATTCTTTACAAAAAACACACCGGTGTTTTGGGTAGGGTATAGGGAGTAAATACAACATCACATTTTGGAATCTGTGACGTCAGTTTACGTCATCAGCCCACCCTTTCCATCATTGCAGCCATGTCGTCGGGGATTCGGACGACTTGGTTATTCTCGTCTACTACTCCCATAGAACGCAATCGTGTAAGTTCTTGCTCAACTTGGTCTCTTGCGGTTTGGTACTGTCGAAGCCTAGTTACGAGGCGCTGACGCCGAAAGAGATGACGCATCACCTGGACAAAAGATACACTGTAATAGTCATCTTATACGGGGAAAAAGAAATAAATCGGTACTAATCGACTCTTTACATATCCATGTGGTCAAAAGCACTTGTATGCTTATGAATTAACATAGCTTGTTTTTTTTTCTTGACTAAGCTTTGTTTAGGATATTCGAAATAGCAAACACTGGGATGAATAATGTTTTCAAATAGCCTCGCAATCAGAGTACATCTCGAACAGTAACACGAATATTTGCAGGTATTTATTCTACGTCAGAACTCATGCACCATAACATTATGTTGAATATCTCTGTTAGATCCAAAGTGTTCCAGGTAGCAAATGCATAAAAATCGCATAATGGATAGAATATAGACTGCTGTTTTAGCAGCACATAGTTGTATGGCTTGTTTACATAACAATGTTTGAACTTCATATGGGAATAAAATGACGCATCAAAGGTATTAGTCAGAAAGTCCATACATGGCGCTGGAAGAAGGGTGGTGTGACGTCAAGGGTTAACCACACACTGTGTAAAACTTTTGGTCAATTTTATCAAAGTTAGGCAATGTTTACCATGTTACCATTTTGTGGTCAAATATCCCCCCAACTTTGGGAATGGTCTCAAATTTGTATACAATTTGTATCCCACCAACAATTGGATGGTCTGAATTGGGTCAAATTGTACCTGCATTTTAAGAGTAACAGGCTTTGGCGAATTATCCCGCCATCCAAACACGTTAAGACTTATGAAGCAACTTTATAACATATTTTTCATCTATAAATGCTAACCTCAAGAAATAAATGTTGACAATAATTTGAAGGTGAACTGATTTGCCCCTAACGGTTCGACTGCAATAATGACATTTTCAGCAAATGTCAATTACCATTGACGATGCACTTCATTGTTGATGACTCTTTTGACAATTCTTTTCAAGAATCTGAATTGTTGTTTTCTAATGGATTGATCATTTCCGTTGAGTGACCGGAAGAAAAGTCCCTCCTAGCATTCACCTGGGCGGGTCTCGAATTTGTGGTCATTGTGTGAACCAAAGCGTTTTGTTTTTGTAAAGCTAGATTTATTGTTATAACATTCCATTTCTTAAAAAAATACAATCGATTTTTTCATCATCCTTCGACTTCCACGATCTCCGTGCACACTTCTTTGCCAAAGGTCCTTTAGCCCCCCAATATCTCTACACCAGATCATATAAGACCTTCTGTGGAGACGGCCATGTCCAATAGAAACCAGAACCCAACTACCCTTGATCATGCTATTGCACTAGACCAAACCACCTTACTTTGGCAAGTGGGAGCAGCAAGGGCGGTATCACTGACCTCTACACATACTCTAACATGGATAGCGTCTCCGCACAGTTGGATGGTCGCCGAGTGTCACAGGAAGTAGCTTTTCTACCTTGGTAAATATGGCGGGAAACAATGCACACAACTTGTCAAAGTTAAAGGAATTTTTGTATAACAATAGGAACATCTGTTGGAATATGTTGTACCAGCAGTGTATGCATTGTTTCCCGCCTATTACAAGGAGAAAGGCTAACTTTCCTGTGAACTCGGCTACCATTCAACTGTGCGTCAGCCCGCTATCCCTGTGTAGAAGTATGTGTAGAGGTTAGTGATCCCGCCTTGCTGCTCCCACTTTTCCAAAAGTAAGGCTGGTGCTCTGCATAGCATATCAGGGTAAGTTAGTGTTCTGCTGTCTCTATTGGACATGGACGTCTCCACAGAAGGTCTTATATGATCTGGTCCTTGGCTCGAAAGCAATGCCCGAAGTGTGCTCTCTTCTGTGCCACAATTGTAGAGATAGGAGGTATATCACCATAGATCACCAAAGGATATATTTTCCAGATGTTTTGAACTCACATGGCCTGGTATAAGAACCATTTAATCAATCTTAGTTGGCCCATTTTAAAAGTTTACAAAGCTTAAAACTTAAATGCAATTAAAAACAAACCTCTTCAACGATGAATATAAACCCCAACCGTGAATTTCTAATCTATAATATGCAAATTATGTGTTGCTTCGCTCTATGCATACATTTTTTTATAACTTTCATTAATTCAACACCACCTTCACCCGTAACGAGGAAGTCGGTTACATCCCCAACCTCGGGTCAAGAGGAAAAAGAAGTAAAAAAGGTGAAGAAGAACCTAAAGCAAGAAGAGGAGGCAGAAGAAAAAACAGTAACAAATGACAAAAAGAATTCTTTGAGATATTGAATTCACTAAACAATACTGCGGGGCTGGTAGCGGTTAGGTAATAACACGTATCGTTTGTTAACCATTATCGATACAAACTGGTGACAAAGTCACACTTTTCCATTAACGATTTTACCCTAAGGGAGTGACGGTCAAGACTACAATCAAATTTGACTAGGGAATGACTGACCTTCGCCTACACAGGGTCCGCTGAGGTTTGGAAATTGATAGTAACCTAAAGAATCGCAGATGCGGCCGAAAGTATACGTAATAGGCAACCTGGGTCCCTCATCGTTTGTTTTTGTTTGAAAACAAAACAAAGTGAAAAGGAAAAAGCTTGACAGGGATACTATTTAAATGCTGAGTTTGAAATGAAGAGAGGTGCATGGATTCTAGAAAGGCAAATGTGCGCTTTCAACAGAAAGTTCAGCTTTGTAATTACGTGTAATACAGCATCAGAAAAACAGCGATTTCTTGCGAAACCAAATCGTAAATATCTAAGTGTATATAATTGGAGTAAAGAGAGTTCTTGATAATTACATTATACAGCTAGACGTTAATTTAAGAGTAAGGTATTGTTAGTCAGCCTGCCTAAATCGATGGAATTAATTCACTAACACTGTGGAAATATTGGCCATTGCTTACCAACATTGAGTTTTGTACAAAGAGTGTACGCTTGGAAATAATTGCGAGTTATTTACAAGTGGTATAAAAGGATGCCTATTGCACTGATTTATTTAAAAACACTTAATTACCTACTATTTCAAATCTGGCGTAATTTTAGCACCTATTGTTGAATGAATTTAATGCACACTGTAGAAACTAGGGTGCTAAAATTAACACCGTATGTATGTTCCAAAGGACCACACATAAAAGTGTCAAACTTCAACATTCTTGGTGTTAACATCTTAAAGGGTACAAGACATCATTGGTGTTATTTAGCAGCACATTTGTTGAAATTTGAGACTTCTTGTATTGTCCTTTTGGAATTTTAACACCCTAGTTTTCTGCCGTACAACTAACAACAACAATAGTGAATTATTTGACGGTGTTCATAATGACGAACACTTCAGATTTTACTGTGTATATTTTACTAACAATTGTGAAAAAACCGCGGGAATTCCAATACCTTTTTGGATGATATGTTTTTTCAACTAAAGGTAAAAACAACAACAAAACAACAACAATGCAACAAGCCTGTCTGCATTTTGCTTTGTGGTTTTTGTGGAGAAATGTGCTACACTTTACCATCTTTAATTAAAAGATAAATAATTTTGTATTTTCTTACGAGAAATGCCAAAGAGAAAATAATAAACAAACAAACAAAATATTTTAACGATACAATTCCATTGACATGATTTAAAGTAATCACAATCGATTTTAAGTGGTTCACAAACTAATATCTACGGGACAATTTTCAAACAGTTTCAGATCTTTAATTTTGAGGCATATTTTATGTGTTGTATATCTTTAAAAAAAATAAAATTAAAAACATCGAAATAACGAAACATAATTTAAAAAAAATTACTTTAGGGATTTGGGACAACCAACAGAAAACAACATGTTTTTGAATTACCAAGTTTCTTTATCGTAAAATTCAAATACACTTTAATGTAGAATGTTGACCTAAGAAAATGACGTAATATATTTTAGTGTAGCATTCTCTCGCGAATGCACTGTGGATATAAAACACCTAACAATTACAAGGCACACTGAGATATTTTAAGGTTTTTTATATATGGATCATATACGTAATTCATATAAATTAGAGATGAATAGATGTAAACTGATCTTTGCTCAAAGAAATACCTTAAAAGTAAAACATCTCCCAGGGTAATTATGTTGTTATGCTGTTATAGACTTGCAAAAAGCCTTCGCTCGTGTGAAATCATGATATTTTATGTTCTAAGCTTGAGATCATGGGAATAAACCCGGGGTGGTTTAAATCATATCTTTCAAATAGACAACAGCTTGTGTGTATCGATGGTATTTCATCTAAGTTCCAAAAAGTGTCCTGTGGTGTTCCCCAAGGGAGCCTACTGGGCCCATTGCTGTACTTATGCTACAGTAATGATATGGTTTCCTCGATACATAACAGGCTATTACTCTATGCTGATGACAGTGACATCATATCATCAGATAAAAACCCCGATGTGGTTTCTCGTGAGCTCAGCTCTGACTTGAAATCATGTAATCAATGGCTGATCGATAACAAGCTATCACTTCATGTAGGAAAAACCGAATGTATCTTGTTTGGCTCCCACCCCAGGTTGAAAAAGGTAACCAATTTTACTATAAATTATAATGACCAAACAATAAAATCCCAAGACTCTATCAAATATCTTGGTGTAACGTTAGATCAGACGCTTTCAGGTGATACCATGGTTGATTTAGTTGAAAAAAAGGTTATTGGGCGGCTTAAGTTTTTATAGGCATTCCGGCTATCTCAACCAGACCTTGCGCAGAAATCTTTGTGCTACCCTGCTGCAATGCCAGAAAACCTCTAAATCAAAACACAAGTTGCAGATCTCTCAAAACAAGATCATTCGGTTTATTCTCAATTATCCACCAAGAAAGCATATTGATCAAGCTGTTCGTAACTCTGTCAAGTTCCTAAGCATTCAAGATCGTGCAAAGCAACTGAGGTTAGATCACGTTTTTAATATTGTACATAACATAGGTCCTTCTTATCTTCGTCAAAACTTCACTAGAGTCTCAAATAATCACTCTTACCGTACCCGATTGAGTCAATACAATTTCATGGTTCCTCGCGTTAAAGGCATAGCTTTTAAATCATTCTTTTATACCGCTATTAGTGATTGGAATTCCTTACCACCACAAATCCAAGGCATCAGCAATAAAGCTGCATTCAAACTTGCTGTTAAAAACATCTTGCAGATAATGCCTTGAAATTTGACCAGCCTGGCTATTTACACGCGTAAGCTAATTTCCAATGTTTCAATCAGTTTTTGCTGTCCTTGTAATTTTATTGTTCATTATTGTTCTCGTCCCTTTAATGTTTAATTAATCCTCGCCCACAGTCATCTTTAGTCTTCCGGATCCCATTGGAAATAAGCTTGCACGTGTAGCCAGGCTTAACGGGCTATCCAGGTATCTCAACTTTTGATGTCTGTATGGTGTGCGTGTGATTATATTCTTGTCTTCATTATTCTATTACTATATGTATTGTATTTAATATGTTGGATGCCAAATAAATCTAAACTAAACTAAACTTTATTCGAATTTAAATTGTTATTATTTCAACATTAACAAAAGGCTGAATGTAGTATTGAAGCAAAATAATAAAATTACTATATTAGAATGATCACAAATTGTTTTATCAAAGAAAGCATTTTAAGCTTAACTCTTTCAGAATTATGCTTAATGGTAAACATTGCATCAGTTAATCCACTCTGCAAAAGCAAGGATGTTAAAAGTTGAGCGAATGTGTTAATCGTCATAGAACACAGTAAAGAATACAAATGAACAACACACTTCTTTAGGTTATTTACATTGATTGCTATTACTTTAACATCAATTAGTTATCTTTAAGACTTCAGGGTGTTAAAGACACTATCAGTGATTTGAAAACTATTTGAAATTTGCAGGAATAGCTTCAAAGTGAAGGATAAGTCTGTAGAATTCTCATAAGTTAGCTTTTCCAGCTGTAGAATTGAAAGAAAAGGAAGAAAACGGCAGTGTTCCAAGATACGATTCTCCATTCAATTACGTGTTGTAGTAAGTGTCCGTTCGGACAGTAATGACTAAAATCTCCAATTCTATCCTTATTAGGTTGCTTCTGGTCTTATCATTTGCAGGGTATGTTAGGATACCTGTACTTGTTACGTACAAGCTAAAATCTGATTTTTGATGATTTTTTCGATTTGCTGATTTAGCAAATCACTGATAGTGTCTTTAAAACTTGCAGCAAATTTTGTAAATAATGGCAGAGTTTTGGAAATGAAAACAAGGTAAAAAGTGTAGATTTTAGATTGTTTTGTTTTAATTTGGCTTCTTATGAGCTTAACATAACTACAGGGTGGTTAAAAACGGTTTGCACAATCTAGTTTCAGGCTTTGCATCTGACGTAACATTCTCAATCTATACCTACCAAAGGAAAATCAACAATAAAGTACGTAATGTTACGCAACAACTATTTACTAAAAAGCAGGAAATACCTCTAACCTTTTAAAGAAAATGACTTTCAAAAGTGGGCCACTTTACATGCCTTCATTGTATTTAATCAGGCCTAAAGCAAAGAAGCAATTTTGTACATGTCATCAATAATGTATCATAGCTTGTTTTAGTTGAGATCCAATTAATAAGCCAAGCATAGCATTACTTCATGATTTTGCGGAACACCCTAGTAAGCATTAAATTAACATGAATTCTCTGGAATTGTAGGAAGTTGATGAACCTTAAACTTGCGTTAGCATTTTCTTTACATTGCATTTTCCGTAAATGTTAAAATTGATGTTAAGAGACTGTTAGATTTCTAAACACATTCAGCTCGTTCACGGTCCAACATACACATGTGACATAATGGGTAAAGGTAGACAAGTATTATCTTGATGAGTGAATTGTTTAGAAATTAAATAAGCTTAGAAAAATTACAGCGTCTTCTTACTCAATGCGATATTTCTATTTCTATGCAAAAACAAAAGCAGAACTTCTATCTACTGAAAGAAGCGATGTTAACGATTCGATAGCTAGCTTATAGCTTTAAAACTTTTAGTTTATTTCAATTGAGGGCAGCATTCATGCTGGATTGGTCGCTGATATGGCGACGAGAGGAAGGTTAAAATGGTAAACGTTACTGTAAGATAAAAACATTACAACAACATCCATCTAGGACATCATCTTTAAAAAGAAAGGAGAACTTACCATGCCCTTTGGTTATGTTTGTTGCTTTCTATATCAGGTCATTCCATACACACATAAGTTCAAGAAGGGAAACCTTAATTCATTTAAGATTGTATAAAACTACAAATTTCATATGACATCATGGTTTTTCCTTTGACGTCATTCATCTTTCAAAATTGTGTTTTTGGACATAATTATATCTTTTAAAGGTAACACACCAATAAAATAAAAGACCTACGTATAGATATACGTGTGTAATTCCCATGCAAACCTACGAGCAAATGTTAAAAACCCGCTTTTTCATATGGTTATTTATAAAGCATTGTCAGATAGAATATAGAATAAACAAATTTTAAAGTTAGTTTTAATTTTTGATAAACAACATTTTGGCTGTTTAGAGTTTCATATTATCAATTATCAATCAATAGTCAATAAAAAACTGATTTGTTTTGTTGACTTGCCAAAGGTGCATTTTTTTCACTTAGAAAAAAATATCTTATAACTTTCATCTTATTTTTTTGTAAGTAGTTCCGTTCATTTTTTTTGTACTTTGTATAGGTATATGCCTTAAGCGCATCATTCAAGATGCGTGTTTGATAGCTTTCGGGTAAAAAAACATACTTGGCGCAAAATATGCATTGCAGTAAAATATGTATGCTGTTTGCAATATGTTGCTGTAATTTTTATGGGATCTGCTTATCCCTCCGTACAAAATGAAACTACTACTAACAATGGAAACATGACTCTGTCATAGCTTTAGCTGACAGGTACTTAACCATGCACTAATAAAACTTAACGGCATACTCTCGTTGCCCGGCAATATATGGAAGAAAAGTTATAACTGGCCATGCATATAGAAATCGTTACATGAGCTTCTTTTAGTAATGCGACTCATTTCATTCAACATGTTCCTAGTAGTAATTTGATCTATCTACTCTAAAACTGAAATTGATATCGCAACATGGATCTTGTTATTGGACCAAATGAGATGAAATGATGGTTGACCTTAACACTTCGTTTCATTCATTCCAGTGAAATTTATACCAAATGACGAGAGCTTGGCATGTATATTATACAAGTAATTAAAACAATTGGTAGAGTCCTCGTCTGGTATCACGTAGATTTGATGGAACTTTATAAAAAAACCTCTATCTATTAGAGGACATTTTAAAGATGTGAGGCATTTTAGTGTCCTCGCATTCTTAGCTATTGGGGAATAAACAGGATTATGCTTTATTCCGTTAACAGTTTAACCTTCTTTGCTCTCTCTCTCTCTCTTTCTCTATTACCTTCTTTGGTATTGTATATACTTTGCTATTATATAACGGCATAAAGCAAAATATCTATATACCTGAGTTTAATTATCTCTCGGCGTCATAATAGCATAGAAATGTGCATGTGTTACCGGCCGTTTTTAACGCCTCACATCATGTTCCAGTATATTTGCACCAATTCTGTTTCGCACAATTTATTTTACAAATTGTGCATATCTTAAAGGTGCAACGAGAAAATTCACATAAAGATTCGGGCGATATGGTTAAGAAGTATTTTGTATACCAGTATTCGAAGAACTAAATGCAACTAATTTGGTTATGTTATTTGCCTAATACTCGTTTATATTGAACTACGTTAAATAAAAATGAATTAGCCTCAATTAATTAATGTAATGTTTCTATAAGTTGCTATCATAGGTACTGTCAATTTCGAAACCATGATGAAACGAACTGATTGAAAGCTGGTTGAAGTTGTGTATCCTACATTAAAAGCATCACGATTACAGTGCAATGGAAATAATGTGATTCATCCCACGTATAGGTCCTATGAAGATCAGACCCGTGAGTACATGACACACGTCACTTTAACAATGGATCGATAAAAACAAGAAATTAATGCTGTTAACCTTACCTAGAACGTTGGTTACAATTTCGTCTATTGTGCTATGAGTATTTTTGATACAGTACAATGAATGGTGTTAAAATTACCAATATTGAAAGCAATATTTATTTTTACTTTTTGTTGTTGTTAGCAGGCGCCTTTTCACCTCGGTAAAATATATTAAATGATGAATGTGCTGAAATATAATTTGCTTAACGCAAACTATAATGTTATTATTATCACTATGACATTGATATTGTGAGTATAATTTGGCGCCAAACCTATGACATTAGATCATCGGAAATAATAATTTCTTCAAGTACGTTTTAAAAAATGCCAAGTGTCCATATTGCCCTGATATTTAAACACTCAATTTTTATTAAATTTAAACAATTTAGTTCTCAATGTTGGTGACTTATTCATAAGGCAGAGTTCAAAATTGGAATATGAATAAAAAATAATGGTGAAATCTGTCGCCAGGTGTGCGTCACGCCAACGTAGCACTTTGCACGAAATTTGTCCGAATGGGCGAATAAAGAGAGACCCATTTCATTTATATTTTTTTCAATAACATTGATGGTTCTGTACACAAGTAAACAGAGGTGCTAGATGAGGGGAAAATCTCAGCGGGGTTTTCACCAATCAAATATGCTACTTGTTCCAGTGAAAAAACCCGCAGGAGGAGCAAATGCATATATTTGGACGGCTGTGAAGTTTAATAATAAAGGCGCGCGAAATGAAATGTGGCGGAAGTAAAAGTAAAAAAGCATTAGCACACGGGTCATCTTTTTATGGATTGGCTACCAATTTACGAATCTCTGGAGTGGTTGTTATGACGAGAGTTTGATCGTCCAAAAGATACTGCTGACACTATAAGAGTGGTTGGCGTTATATTTAGATTGTCAGGTTTAGAAACAAATAGTTCGAACCGCTGCGGATGATGTAAAATGAATTAGACGGGGGGGGAAAACACTTGTAAAATATGGCATCTACTCAAAGTTGGGGCGATTAGTCCTAAAACAGTGACCGTAAAAACCAAGAAGAAAAAACTTTCAGCCATACTAAGGAGTAATTTGAGATGAACGTGAGATTTGGCAGGATTGTCATGGTTTTACCTCCCGTGATCCCTACATTCCTGATGGACGTTAAGTAAAGAAGACAAAAGGAAGGGTGGAAACCATTCCGGAGACCTTTTTGCCTGTTACCACAAAATGGCAAAATCTACTCTGGTACAGTTTTAGAGTATGTACAGTCATTAGAGTATTCAATAAAATTGCACTTGTAATCGAGGGTAGATCAATAAAAGAAATAATTTCTTACCTCGGCTGCCCATTATTGAAAAATAACGCATTCTGCTTGATCAGTTTACTGCCCCTTATTCTGCATTAAAGGGTCGCCACAATGGCATTCTTCTATTACAGAAGCTGTTGTAGGTTAATAGATAGAACATAAAGGCGTCTGCAGTGTCATTTATGGGCTCATAATGTATCCTCGGCCAGGAAAAACTTTCAAATATAGGCCGGCTGGTCCTCGCCCATTATTTAGTTTTTCTGACTTCGGAACATTATTCGCCCATAAATGAAACTGCAAACCCTTTATTTTCTAAATATATAATCACGCTCAATAGGGTTAAATATAAAAAACAAGTCATAAACTAGATAATATTATATAATAGTTACTCCAATTATCCTGCATATCCTCGCCCATTTATTAGGGTTTTTGAAACCCCTTTCCCGGGGGAAAAAAAACATTATTCCCCAATAAATGGACACGGACCAAACCCTTTATTTTCTTAACTATATAATCAAAGCTAAGCGGTTAAATAAAAAACAAATTCATAACTAGATATTAATATTAGATAATAGTTACTCCAATTATCCTGCATATCAGTGATGAATAAATTAGTTAATAAGAAAACGCGCCCGCAAATAGAATTTGTCGATAATAAGATACAAATCCGTCATCATAATCGCGATATAATGATTAGTGTTTTAAGACAAGACCGGATTCCTTGTACTCCCTATTACACATGTCACTGTCATAGTATATTATTAGATGTTATTTCAGACCGCTTAATCAAAATCATTTCATTAATTTAGAGCAACGACAGTTTGCCAGGAAAGCAAAGAATGTGCAAGCTAGTCAACATAACTTGATCTACGGTTAGATGGAAGTCAAAAAATTGAGGCGACGTGCTGCCAGCCCAAGGAAGCCTAGTTACACTGTAATATAACTCAGAACAAATCTTCGACACAAAAAAAGGGTTTTAATCTACAATTATGGTTCCACTCGTCAAATATAAACGAGCCGCAAATTTTAAAGGGAAAATGCACTAACTTAAAAAATCAGAGGTCTGTAGGTTTTTTCCCAAGTTATGTCGAGTCTCGGGGCACAAAACGTTTAAGTGCACTTTCTAATCGATCCAGGTGTTGCAATGTTTTTTGGGGGTGTATAATAATTCTTAATTGGGCTGTTTTGATATTAGAAGTATCGGTGCGCATGGCTAAAGGGCGCATAGCTCTGTAGCCATGCATGGCGCGTATGTTCAGGGGGATTATGTTTGATAGAGAGTTACTTTTGCAGGGGAAAGTTTCTGGAGTTTGAGTTATTGCACAGGTTTAAGTTAACAGGACGATGATTGATGTGAACTTCATATTTTTTTCTTAAGTTATCATGATATTATAAGATCTTGTGAACAAAAGTTTAAAGGCCGACTCATGCTCAAGAGATTCCGGTGAGGGCGCCCTCACAATGTTTCAAACAAATTGGTTTTTTGCATGTACATAAGCTGGTCCATTACTAATCACTGTGTGAAATAGCTAGCTACAATCGAAGTCTTTCATATGAAAATCACATCTTTGTTTTTAAACTTCCGGATCCGAAATTTTGTATACACAGGATCCGATGCAATGTTAGAGAACCACATAAAACGTTTATGCATCAAAACGACAAACTCCGAGTCATCTCAAACTTTGGAATTTTGAGCATGTCAGCGTGCACCTATCTTTAGTTCTAATTGAAGATTTTTAATTAGATCTTAAAAAAAAATTATATTAAGAAATCTTGGTCAGACTTTAAGAGATGATTTTTTAATGCACTGGTACCGAGAATTGCCATAGTAATGCATGTCGAAGTTTCAAAATTACGTTTGGAAATCCCCAAAATGCCCAAAATCGAGCACAGAAGATCGTTGTCTACCCTCCCGTACAGAAACACATTTGTATAGTCTTCACATCTTGATCGATTACGCTTTTGTGACAACAGAGATACAGATGCTTGATGATTGCCGTATTGTGTTCTAAACCGGTAACGAGATGAATAGTTTGGGGTCACGGTCAGGTACCGGTCACGTGTCAGGTAATAGATATCAGTTGCTATTCGGGGGCGACCGATATATATAAATCCGACTATGTTAAATCAAGGTTTGTACATGGCCCTCTGCCCAAAGTGCCATTAATTTTTTCCAAAGACACCGTTTATTAAGTCTAAACAGTACAAAATTTACCTTTTCCCTTACTGATTCAAAAACAGACGTCGATGACGATAATCGGTTGTTTTTTCTCCAATGTAGGGATACGTACGTCATTTTTCCCTGCTGAATGGGTCACCCGAAGCAATATAATAAAACAATCATGCCGTGACGTCATCAATTATTTTATTTTTTTCCAAAATTGGTGTGGCTGTTATCAATAATCAAAGTCCTTTTTAAGATTCAACATCTGTATATTGTTCTTTAATAAGGAATATTCAATTGTCCCCGCAGTAATTTGGAAGAAGAGGCGTCCAAAGTGCTACAAACTGAAAACATAGTTCAGACGCTAAAGGGGGCCGCACTACTTAGAAAATCAGGGTTGTTAGGGTCCGAGGAGAATTGAGGCGGTTAGATATGTCAGGCAGGAGTGCTGTCTGGGCACAAAACGTGTAAGTGCACTTTTTAATCGCATCTAGGAATTCTGTCAATCATGTAACATACGGTATAACATGTAACTGCATATTGCCAAAGCTTTCGGCAATTAAAACTCAAGAGTGGCCTTACTTTAGAAAAGATTGAATGGTAATGTCTAGTCATGCCCGGGGACTAGAGTGGGGTTTGGGTAGTCCAAATCCAGAGTACATAAGTTGCAATGCTCATATTCCAGTGAACATAGGTAACAAGTGACTGACGCCTGGATGATTTGAATATGCCTTAACGTTGTATGCTCCAAGCACCGGTGTGAGTGAGTGATGGAATTTCTTGGTTTCCGATATGATAGGACAAAAACCCTGAATTGGTCTGCAAGACAATACAATTGAGTGGTCAGTCATAGATACGACGGGGTGAGCCACGATATGCAATTGGGTGGAACATACAATGGGCGAGTCATTGAATATAGTGGATTATAGACCGTATTCAATAGCCAGCAATGTTGGGAAAAGATAGGACGCATTCCAGTTACTACTACAATACATTCACCGTCAATGATCCCTGGCAATCGCTTAAACATGGTCGATGACAGCGCTGATGTATTGTAGCTCTTGGAATGTATGCCTCGTGTCCCAATAACATGTATGGTGGCTGACGTCATATTGATACTGGGTTATAGTAATAGATATAATTACATGTACAAGGGATAAGGATACAATTGGGTGGACCCACTGGATGTAATTGGGGTTAGTCTGTGGACACAATTGGGTGGGCCGTGGGTTATATAATTTGGTAAAGTCACGAAGAAACCAATTAGATATAGGTTAGGATCCAAATAGGTTGGCCTTATTAATACAATTGGGTACACACTGGGATATAATTGGTGGGCAATGGCCTACAATAGAGCGGGCCATGGCATAAAAATAGGTGGGCTATAGGATACAATTGGGTGAGTTATAGAATGCAATTGGATTTAGATAAGATAATTATGTGGGCCATGGGATGCAATTGGATGGACCATAGGACAAATTTGAGTGAGTTACGGATTACAATTGAATATACATGTAGGTCGCAGACACAGCTGGGAATGGTCGGTCATAGCATAGCATGGGTGGGTCATAGAATACAATAATATATCTCATAGGATACAATAGAGGAAGTATAGTGTTCTTCCCACAATGCAATTCCTCCAATACAATTTTTGCACTGTTTGTCGCATGAGTCTATGGTGACAAAAAGTACCTAAATGAACAGAACACATCCCAATCTTGCAATTTAGGTACTTTTTGTCACTACTTGTCACTATAAATTCATGTGAAAACCAGTGCAAAATTTGCATTGAAAGAAATGCGTTGTGGGGAGAACACTATAGCTCCTCTTGGATACAACTATGCGAGCCATG
This sequence comes from Ophioderma brevispina, assembly GCA_023653785.1. Taxonomy (NCBI): domain Eukaryota; kingdom Metazoa; phylum Echinodermata; class Ophiuroidea; order Amphilepidida; family Ophiodermatidae; genus Ophioderma; species Ophioderma brevispina. The sequence continues at coordinate 76,507 of JAMKCH010011930.1, read as the reverse complement.
GACACAATTGTGAAGGTCGTGGGATATAATTGGGTGAACCATGGAATACTATTGGAAGAGCCATAGAATATAAATGAAAATGGGTGAAACACGGAGTAAAGTGAGCTATGGGGTACACAATTTGGCGACGCATATTTTTCAAATGTCTGCCAGATTTCTTATTAGTAATTTTTTTTTTTTTTTTTTTTTGAAAGACATCACATAGGTCACTAGTCCTCCAAAACACACAGGGGAACTTTAAAAATGTTTTTGTACATAAAGAATGTAGGGAAAATGTATCAAGTAGAAATATTTGTTTGTGATTGCCAGCAGCAGTCACACCAATGTGTTGAACCCAAAAGGCCATTTTGGATTGTGCTCTTCAGAGGGAGCTGGACCAAAGCAGTCTCTTCCACAGATGCACACGATCATTACATCTATAGATTTTAATGCATGTAAAGTAGGGACTTGATACTTGGTGTAAGCATTACGTAATACGGGCTCATATCCAGTGAATAATGAAAATTACTCTGGTAATACGGGAAAATATTAATATTATCCAATCAGCATTCACAATTCATGTCTACTAAATGATAAAATAATATATCTCATAGGATACAATAGAGGAAGTATAGTGTTCTTCCCACAATGCAATTCCTCCAATACAATTTTTGCACTGTTTGTCGCATGAGTCTATGGTGACAAAAAGTACCTAAATGAACAGAACACATCCCAATTTTGCAATTTAGGTACTTGTTGTCACTACTTGTCACTATAAATTCATGTGAAAACCAGTGCAAAATTTGCATTGAAAGAAATGCGTTGTGGGAAGAACACTATAGCTCCTCTTGGATACAACTATGCGAGCCATGGACACAATTGTGAAGGTCGTGGGATATAATTGGGTGAACCATGGAATACTATTGGAAGAGCCATAGAATATAAATGAAAATGGGTGAAACACGGAGTAAAGTGAGCTATGGGGTACACAATTTGGCGACGCATATTTTTCAAATGTCTGCCAGATTTCTTATTAGTAAGTGGCATTTGAAAATTTGAATGTTTGCCGCTCACGTTCACGTTTTAGTTCAATAACGTAATCGCCTCAATACTCCATCTATTAAAGAAGTCCTTAAGGGTTGGTAACATGGTGGCTTATCGCGTCACACTTTCATTCAATTTTCTGTCAACCTGCAGCGAGTTTCTGCAAAGTAATATCGGGATCCCACAGGAAGTACTTTATGGAAGTTAGATTGGATTCCATTCTTTGTCATTAAAAATGGTCCGAAATACTAGAGTTTGGAATAATAACTTGATATTTATATTCGTATTCAAAAACTGAAAATAAATACTATTTTTAGCTTCTTGTCAAAATTTATCGTTTTGTCATATTTGGAAGAGAACTGGTAAACGCTTTCGCGAAAAGCCCTAAAGGGCCATGGCCCGATCGCTAAAAGATTCGACCTTAGAATTCCATATTCTACTAGTTGTAAAAATGTTCGTATCTGAAGAAACCTACTATTTTTCTCATTTATCCAGTGAAATATTATTAGGCTAAAGGATGTTTGGTTTGGAAGTTATGAGCAATAATGTGCTCCATTATGGGGCTTTCACATCAAAATTATTTGAAATATCGGCGCGAAACTTTGGAGATTTTGGAGTGAAGGCCATTCTATCAAGATGAAAACTTTATATACTGAAATCGGGCCATCCCCTGATTTCACTAGGCTCATTTACAGCAAAATGATTGTGACGATTTCCTGACGGCATGCAGCGTAATAAAAATAGGCAACAGCGCTGTGATCTAGATGAAATGGCGCTTTATAAAAGCCAATATATTATTATTATTATTTAATGGTGTTAGGATATATTGGATATATTAATACCATAGCAATAGATGACTAAGTGTGTAGGCAGTCGTTTCTTGGCCAGCCAAGGGCCGACCCAGTAGCCCATATTATTGACTAATTAACCCTTGAAGCGAGTTAAGCTTTATAAATTTATTCAAAGATTTTGCATTCAAACTGTTCTATTCTAAAGACCCAACATAAATAGGTAGACGTTTCATATAGAAGTCCCATTGATGCAAATGAGGTATTGCCATTCATTCCGTCAAGCGCTACTGCACAACGTCATACAGCGCTTGACGGAATCAATTGTAATACCTCATTTGCATCAATGGGACTTCTATATGAAACGTCTACCCATAAATATTGATCCTTTATTTCATTATTTTTTAAATAAAATAAAGATCCATTAAATATAGCACTTAGTATTGTAATCAATGATGTGGAGCTTGCCAGAATTTTTTTTTTTTTTTTTTTTAATTTCCTGACGGCAGCGTAATAATAATAGGCAACAGCGCTGTGATCTAGATGAAATGGCGCTTTATAAAAGCCAATATATTATTATTATTATTTAATGGTGTTAGGATATATTGGATATATTAATACCATAGCAATAGATGACTAAGTGTGTAGGCAGTCGTTTCTTGGCCAGCCAAGGGCCGACCCAGTAGCCCATATTATTGACTAAGTAACCCTTGAAGCGAGTTAAGCTTTATAAATTTATTCAAAGATTTTGCATTCAAACTGTTCTATTCTAAAGACCCAACATAAATATTGATCCTTTATTTCATTATTTTTTAAATAAAATAAAGATCCATTAAATATAGCACTTAGTATTGTAATCAATGATGTGGAGCTTGCCAGAAACCATAACCATGGTAACTAACAAAAGCATATTACCCACAGTTAGAATTCAAACTGCATTACATTAATCTTACATGCACCAGGAGGGAAAGCCAAGTTTTGGGATCCTATTAACTTCATGATATAGTAGTATATCGCGGGTTGTGAAGTATAGGCCTCATGTGACCTTTGACCTTGATATGTGAGCTTTGACCTCATAAACAAATGAGGGTTTCCGTGTAATATCCAAAAAATCATGTTTGGTTCCAATGAACATCAACTTTTCAATTGAGTCTAATTTTACATCTTCTTTTCAATTCAGGCAGACGACACAAAATGCTGTATAATAGTACACACAAGTATCATGATGTAAAATATTTACTATGATTTTGACCTTGACTATAAATTCATGTGAAAACCAGTGCAAAATTTGCATTGAAAGAAATGCGTTGTGGGGAGAACACTATAGCTCCTCTTGGATACAACTATGCGAGCCATGGACACAATTGTGAAGGTCGTGGGATATAATTGGGTGAACCATGGAATACTATTGGAAGAGCCATAGAATATAAATGAAAATGGGTGAAACACGGAGTAAAGTGAGCTATGGGGTACACAATTTGGCGACGCATATTTTTCAAATGTCTGCCAGATTTCTTATTAGTAATTTTTTTTTTTTTTTTTTTTTGAAAGACATCACATAGGTCACTAGTCCTCCAAAACACACAGGGGAACTTTAAAAATGTTTTTGTACATAAAGAATGTAGGGAAAATGTATCAAGTAGAAATATTTGTTTGTGATTGCCAGCAGCAGTCACACCAATGTGTTGAACCCAAAAGGCCATTTTGGATTGTGCTCTTCAGAGGGAGCTGGACCAAAGCAGTCTCTTCCACAGATGCACACGATCATTACATCTATAGATTTTAATGCATGTAAAGTAGGGACTTGATACTTGGTGTAAGCATTACGTAATACGGGCTCATATCCAGTGAATAATGAAAATTACTCTGGTAATACGGGAAAATATTAATATTATCCAATCAGCATTCACAATTCATGTCTACTAAATGATAAAATAATATATCTCATAGGATACAATAGAGGAAGTATAGTGTTCTTCCCACAATGCAATTCCTCCAATACAATTTTTGCACTGTTTGTCGCATGAGTCTATGGTGACAAAAAGTACCTAAATGAACAGAACACATCCCAATTTTGCAATTTAGGTACTTGTTGTCACTACTTGTCACTATAAATTCATGTGAAAACCAGTGCAAAATTTGCATTGAAAGAAATGCGTTGTGGGAAGAACACTATAGCTCCTCTTGGATACAACTATGCGAGCCATGGACACAATTGTGAAGGTCGTGGGATATAATTGGGTGAACCATGGAATACTATTGGAAGAGCCATAGAATATAAATGAAAATGGGTGAAACACGGAGTAAAGTGAGCTATGGGGTACACAATTTGGCGACGCATATTTTTCAAATGTCTGCCAGATTTCTTATTAGTAAGTGGCATTTGAAAATTTGAATGTTTGCCGCTCACGTTCACGTTTTAGTTCAATAACGTAATCGCCTCAATACTCCATCTATTAAAGAAGTCCTTAAGGGTTGGTAACATGGTGGCTTATCGCGTCACACTTTCATTCAATTTTCTGTCAACCTGCAGCGAGTTTCTGCAAAGTAATATCGGGATCCCACAGGAAGTACTTTATGGAAGTTAGATTGGATTCCATTCTTTGTCATTAAAAATGGTCCGAAATACTAGAGTTTGGAATAATAACTTGATATTTATATTCGTATTCAAAAACTGAAAATAAATACTATTTTTAGCTTCTTGTCAAAATTTATCGTTTTGTCATATTTGGAAGAGAACTGGTAAACGCTTTCGCGAAAAGCCCTAAAGGGCCATGGCCCGATCGCTAAAAGATTCGACCTTAGAATTCCATATTCTACTAGTTGTAAAAATGTTCGTATCTGAAGAAACCTACTATTTTTCTCATTTATCCAGTGAAATATTATTAGGCTAAAGGATGTTTGGTTTGGAAGTTATGAGCAATAATGTGCTCCATTATGGGGCTTTCACATCAAAATTATTTGAAATATCGGCGCGAAACTTTGGAGATTTTGGAGTGAAGGCCATTCTATCAAGATGAAAACTTTATATACTGAAATCGGGCCATCCCCTGATTTCACTAGGCTCATTTACAGCAAAATGATTGTGACGATTTCCTGACGGCATGCAGCGTAATAAAAATAGGCAACAGCGCTGTGATCTAGATGAAATGGCGCTTTATAAAAGCCAATATATTATTATTATTATTTAATGGTGTTAGGATATATTGGATATATTAATACCATAGCAATAGATGACTAAGTGTGTAGGCAGTCGTTTCTTGGCCAGCCAAGGGCCGACCCAGTAGCCCATATTATTGACTAATTAACCCTTGAAGCGAGTTAAGCTTTATAAATTTATTCAAAGATTTTGCATTCAAACTGTTCTATTCTAAAGACCCAACATAAATAGGTAGACGTTTCATATAGAAGTCCCATTGATGCAAATGAGGTATTGCCATTCATTCCGTCAAGCGCTACTGCACAACGTCATACAGCGCTTGACGGAATCAATTGTAATACCTCATTTGCATCAATGGGACTTCTATATGAAACGTCTACCCATAAATATTGATCCTTTATTTCATTATTTTTTAAATAAAATAAAGATCCATTAAATATAGCACTTAGTATTGTAATCAATGATGTGGAGCTTGCCAGAATTTTTTTTTTTTTTTTTTTTAATTTCCTGACGGCAGCGTAATAATAATAGGCAACAGCGCTGTGATCTAGATGAAATGGCGCTTTATAAAAGCCAATATATTATTATTATTATTTAATGGTGTTAGGATATATTGGATATATTAATACCATAGCAATAGATGACTAAGTGTGTAGGCAGTCGTTTCTTGGCCAGCCAAGGGCCGACCCAGTAGCCCATATTATTGACTAAGTAACCCTTGAAGCGAGTTAAGCTTTATAAATTTATTCAAAGATTTTGCATTCAAACTGTTCTATTCTAAAGACCCAACATAAATATTGATCCTTTATTTCATTATTTTTTAAATAAAATAAAGATCCATTAAATATAGCACTTAGTATTGTAATCAATGATGTGGAGCTTGCCAGAAACCATAACCATGGTAACTAACAAAAGCATATTACCCACAGTTAGAATTCAAACTGCATTACATTAATCTTACATGCACCAGGAGGGAAAGCCAAGTTTTGGGATCCTATTAACTTCATGATATAGTAGTATATCGCGGGTTGTGAAGTATAGGCCTCATGTGACCTTTGACCTTGATATGTGAGCTTTGACCTCATAAACAAATGAGGGTTTCCGTGTAATATCCAAAAAATCATGTTTGGTTCCAATGAACATCAACTTTTCAATTGAGTCTAATTTTACATCTTCTTTTCAATTCAGGCAGACGACACAAAATGCTGTATAATAGTACACACAAGTATCATGATGTAAAATATTTACTATGATTTTGACCTTGACTGTAAATACATTGTATTTTATCACCAAATGTATTTTAAAATCCACTCATTTCAAGAACATCATGGAACTCATTGATCTTTAACCACAGAGGTGACGGATAGGTAAAACAGAGTATACTTTGTACAAAATCATTCCATTTACACATAAAGGTGTTGAATAAGCGAAATCGGCATTACAGATTTGTGATGCATATTGTGGGAAGGTTTTGCGAATTTTTAGGACTCCTGACCTTTGACAAATCAAGATTATGGTTTTAATAATTATGTTTTTAGAACTATTCCAGCAATATAGTCAATAAGAAATATGCCATAAATTATTTAAATGAAGTAAAACATGTTTTGCATTTTTAAATATCAAAACATATCTTAGAACTATTTTTAGAAATTACCAAAAGGCAATTTTCCTGAAATATTGACGGGGTGAAAGGTCAGGAGTCCTAAAAATATTACCGGAAGTTACAATGCCGATTTGGCTTATTGGGCTTAATCATTTCAGGTGAGAATTAACATTTTTAACACATGTAAAAGCATTGCAACCATAAAAAATGGATTTTAAAAACTTTGAGGGTGCACTCTTTTCAAAATGTAGCAGTGTTTCTTTAACGTGCGGTCTTGAAGTCTAAAATGTTTTCTTCGATTACACGTGGTGCTAGTGTTAAGTCTTTCGGTTCTGCAGAATGGTAAGATAAAAAGGTGCATATAGATGAAATGCAGTGACGAAGATTTCTGCGTGCTTTCATTTTTGGGTGGGTGGGGTGGGGTGCTCTATTCATGAATGAACTTTAAAGCTGTAATTGTCAATAAATAAAGTAATAATTAAATTTTTGTATGACAAATGATATAGTAATAGTATACGTAACATTACAGTGACACGAGGACATTTTGTGTGAATCACGCCCTCGATTTCATTCAAATCTGAGATTTTTACATGATTGTTATCTGTGTACTAGTCTACATCCGAATTAAATAGGCCGAGGCTGATGTATTTATGCATGAAAAGAATATTGTGTATTTTGACGCGTAGTTTCTTTAAATGCACACTGGCATGACCCAACCTATAGTATATAGCTTATTTTCACTTCTAACCCCCTTCTTGACCCGAATCTATAAAGTTTTTGCTACAGAGAACATATTTGCTAGAGAACATATTTGTAAAAGCACGGAATGAGTGTAAATTATATCACCGACTATTCTATGTATATCCCTAAACGCCCCTAGAGGAAAATCTGATGATTACCGCAAAAAAGTGAGGTAGCGTTATTTTTCTTGTTATATAGATCTAAGGTCAATTCCCCCTAACCAAGGCAGGGGGTCCGATCCGTGATTATTTTTTTTTCAGAAGTGCATTTAAATGCAGCTAAGGGACGTCAGGGATATATTGAGACATTTTGGTGCTTTAAACATAACTACATTTGCTATTTTCAAAAACATATAGAGAACGTATCCGAGGGAAAGCCAAGTTTTGGGATCCTATTAACTTCATGATATAGTAGTATATCGCGGGTTGTGAAGTATAGGCCTCATGTGACCTTTGACCTTGATATGTGAGCTTTGACCTCATAAACAAATGAGGGTTTCCGTGTAATATCCAAAAAATCATGTTTGGTTCCAATGAACATCAACTTTTCAATTGAGTCTAATTTTACATCTTCTTTTCAATTCAGGCAGACGACACAAAATGCTGTATAATAGTACACACAAGTATCATGATGTAAAATATTTACTATGATTTTGACCTTGACTGTAAATACATTGTATTTTATCACCAAATGTATTTTAAAATCCACTCATTTCAAGAACATCATGGAACTCATTGATCTTTAACCACAGAGGTGACGGATAGGTAAAACAGAGTATACTTTGTACAAAATCATTCCATTTACACATAAAGGTGTTGAATAAGCGAAATCGGCATTACAGATTTGTGATGCATATTGTGGGAAGGTTTTGCGAATTTTTAGGACTCCTGACCTTTGACAAATCAAGATTATGGTTTTAATAATTATGTTTTTAGAACTATTCCAGCAATATAGTCAATAAGAAATATGCCATAAATTATTTAAATGAAGTAAAACATGTTTTGCATTTTTAAATATCAAAACATATCTTAGAACTATTTTTAGAAATTACCAAAAGGCAATTTTCCTGAAATATTGACGGGGTGAAAGGTCAGGAGTCCTAAAAATATTACCGGAAGTTACAATGCCGATTTGGCTTATTGGGCTTAATCATTTCAGGTGAGAATTAACATTTTTAACACATGTAAAAGCATTGCAACCATAAAAAATGGATTTTAAAAACTTTGAGGGTGCACTCTTTTCAAAATGTAGCAGTGTTTCTTTAACGTGCGGTCTTGAAGTCTAAAATGTTTTCTTCGATTACACGTGGTGCTAGTGTTAAGTCTTTCGGTTCTGCAGAATGGTAAGATAAAAAGGTGCATATAGATGAAATGCAGTGACGAAGATTTCTGCGTGCTTTCATTTTTGGGTGGGTGGGGTGGGGTGCTCTATTCATGAATGAACTTTAAAGCTGTAATTGTCAATAAATAAAGTAATAATTAAATTTTTGTATGACAAATGATATAGTAATAGTATACGTAACATTACAGTGACACGAGGACATTTTGTGTGAATCACGCCCTCGATTTCATTCAAATCTGAGATTTTTACATGATTGTTATCTGTGTACTAGTCTACATCCGAATTAAATAGGCCGAGGCTGATGTATTTATGCATGAAAAGAATATTGTGTATTTTGACGCGTAGTTTCTTTAAATGCACACTGGCATGACCCAACCTATAGTATATAGCTTATTTTCACTTCTAACCCCCTTCTTGACCCGAATCTATAAAGTTTTTGCTACAGAGAACATATTTGCTAGAGAACATATTTGTAAAAGCACGGAATGAGTGTAAATTATATCACCGACTATTCTATGTATATCCCTAAACGCCCCTAGAGGAAAATCTGATGATTACCGCAAAAAAGTGAGGTAGCGTTATTTTCTTGTTATATAGATCTAAGGTCAATTCCCCCTAACCAAGGCAGGGGGTCCGATCCGTGATTATTTTTTTTCAGAAGTGCATTTAAATGCAGCTAAGGGACGTCAGGGATATATTGAGACATTTTGGTGCTTTAAACATAACTACATTTGCTATTTTCAAAAACATATAGAGAACGTATCCGAGTGATATGTTCTCGTGCTCCTTTAAACTCACCATTAAAAGTCGCTGGTCATGAGAATAATAAGTTGCACTTGTTTTTGTTTTGTTTTTCAAAAGCAAAATTGAGTTAGCGCGAAACAAACAGTGGCTTGGCCTTGCGAGGTCTCAACAATCAAATCAGTTACTTGGATTGATATCAATCCAAAATAGCGACAAGATTTTCAAGAGCCCAGACATTAAAAAGTAGAAGTAGTAATCTAAGACTGAGCATGTTTGTTCTTATACTAATGTGTTCAACGTTCTGATTCAAACACATACGATTTTGACATGTTTAATAGTAATAATAAAAAAACCTAAATGAGGGAATGACTTTGCTTAGTCAAAGTAATCCCTGGTTAAAGCGTGAAGATGTAGATACTGCATTTTGAGTATTTTCTATAAGAGAATCACGCCTTTCATATTTGGTCTTGTATCCATTCAATTAGCTAGAAGGCCTGTCATTCTAATAGCAGTTATACACTCTAACAAGACTCCAAATCACGTAGGTTTGATCACCCACCGCCCAAAATACTATACTAAATGTAAATAACTGGAACACTAGACGGCTGACAGATCACAATTTGGCCAATTTGGAAATGTCGTACTCAATGTTTTCACCCTGCTTATATATTTTTGGTACCCACAAGTCTAACAGTATGGCGCATGCTAGTGGCTTAATTGTAACCATGTTCACGTGTGAATTACATTTAGCGTATGCCATCACTATTGATTCTTGCCATTACGTATCCTTCTCTTTTTTTCTTGAAACGCTACAAATTTGGAGAAAGATGCACACACGTGCACGTCTTGTCCCCGGAGAAATAAATCTTGAAATAGATATTGTCACATGAACTCAATCAGACTGTTTTACTCGCAGCCCGATTAAAATCTGCTTCCACTCGACTCATCTTCTTTCTTTGATCACAAAATCTGTCTTTGATCACAAAATCGTTGAGATTTTTGGGAATTGAATTCAACCACGAATCTTATTCATTGTTCTTCGGAGTATAATACTACTAAGCTCTTGTTTCTTAATTCGTTACCCCAACGACTTCCGGTATTTGTACAAGGTTCTTGACTTAGGTGATTACCATGGTAACTGCTGTTAATTTCCTTTCATTTAACCAAAGCATTTTTGAAACTAATATATTAAAATAAGAAAGGAGAATAAATCCTGTAAAGAAATTACAGCTCATTGTAGAATGCGTCAACCTCGGAGGTACCTTCTCCAAAGGAATAAAGAATAGGATGCAGAAAAGCGTGAGAAAATCACTGGAGAGAGAGGTAGAGAGGTATGTTTTAGATAAATTGACAAAGAAAAATCTTGAATGTGGTCCATCAGGTATTTTTGTAGTCCAACTAATTTAATAGCAGTTCATTGTGATCAAAACCAAGCCAAAAACTTATTGTTTTTGCTGACAGTTTCGATGGTGTACCACTATCCTTCTCAAAGTTAATGTTATTGTAATCCAACAGCCATGACAGCTGACTGGCGGGAAAAGATGTCACCTACAATGGTATGGTATTAGATTTTGTACCAGCTTCCAGCAGTGGATCATAAATGTGACTCAAGTTGAAACCTCATTGCGGTTCATGACTGTCTGCCAACTCTCTTTCTTATCCAAACGGACCCCCTTATCCAGCGTGCTTTTCTATCACTCTCCCTATTTAAGTAAATAGTTTTGACCCCTAATTGATAACGATTAGCCCGGGCAACATGGTCTGATATAGCAGAGTTTTTGAATTGCCTTTCCGATTCTTCTCTTTTCATCTCTAGTGTAATTTTGATGGCTGCATTTGTCCGCTTCTCTTTTGTGTTCTTTGAGACGGGTACCGAAGGTGCGTTTGGTTTCACCGACGTATGTTAGATTGAAATTCCCGCATTTCATACACACAATTTAGTGTTTGAGTTAGGTCCAGTTTGTCTTTTAGATGAACAAGCATTTTTCGGATTGTGGTGTGAGGTTTCATGGCTGAGGAAATGTTATGTTTTTGATAAATCTGCTGATTATTTCTGACAATCCAGCCATATAGGGGATAACAACCACGCTGCTCTTGTCTTCTGTTGATCTTTTTTCGTCAAGTTTCCTGGGTTGATTTTTTTTCCTCATTTTGTTTTTTTACTTTGTCAATGGACAATTTAGGATAGCCTATTTGGCTAGAGCTGGTCTGATATGGTGATCTTCTTTGTTTCTATCCTCCTCCTCTGTTACTATTCTGTTTTCCCTGTTCAAGAGGAAGGCGCGTACGACACCGAACTTCTGGTGGAGAGGGTGATGAGACGTGACGGTCAGATGTGGCTGGATTGTCAGAAAGAATCAGCAGATCTCTCAAAAATATAACATTCTCTCAGCTATGAAACCCCACACCACCATCAGAAAAATGCTTATTCATCCAAAAACTATGTTTGATGACTATGCACGGTTTTCATTCATAAGAGCAAAATTCAGAAATTCTCATTACACGACATTCCTCGACAAGTTTTATGAGAATTTGATTGAGGTCTATGTCCAAAATATGTTCCTTGCCCCAGTGCGATTCTTCATTTCAATCTACATGTTCGATTGTATTTTTCCAGTCTATTGCTGATACATTTTCAAGAGTGTCATCGGCCAATTTTTGTATGGATTTAATTTTGCTGCTGTTTTTAGCTACTTAGTCTTTGATTTAATACCATGTCAGTTCTCTCGGGTTGATAGCACGATTGAAGACGAATAATTTCATGCTCCTCTTTTGATTGCCAACCCATCCATTCTGTATTTTGATGAAGATGGTTTGTTAATTCTGAATAGATTATACAGTTTCATCTTTTTGAATATGAAGAAAATGTCACGTTTTTGTTTTGAAACCAAGTTTCATTATCACTGTTATTGGTGTTCTTTTGACTTTATGTTATGAAAGCTGCGTGGCTTTACATAATTAATAATTCCTAGCGATGGAATGTTGGGAACACCTTTGCTCCTAACTTCAAATGTTTACTATTCCGTTCATTCGTCGTGATAATCATTGACTTTTTTCGAAAGGAAATTCAACTTCGCTTCAAGTACAAAATTTTCAGCATAGACCTGCTATAATAAGTCTTTGTCTGGCTCCCGCAGGGAATAGGAATGCCTTAACAGTCAATTATTTTGATGGACGATCATTACTGTTAATCCATGTTTCATCTAAGCATATTATTTGAGATGGCGATCTTGTGTCTCAACTTTTTCATCATTCGCAGACCAATGCCTATTTCTGGCTTTTGGACAAGTAAATTGCTTCCATTAGGTTTTTAATTATAAAACAATTCTCCTTGAAGGACTTCCACGTGTTGTTCCACCATCAAAATGCAGATATTTCAGCCAATAATTTGGCTTCGAAACTCACGCCTTTGATAAAATTGATGGCTCTTTCAAAAGATAGCCTACACAAAAGATAGCCTACATGCTCAGTTTTCTTTAAACGTCTACGTATAGTCTGTTGTGGCATTTCAGTTATTCAGAGAAAAATGAGGCAAAAGTGCAAAATATAGCATATAGCTGTCTTTTAGTTGTGCTGGAATATGTTCTACTACCTTCTACCTCCTTTATATTTCTTCACAGAACAACTTTATATAAACATAATGAAATGTGCCAAGAATTATTTTTTACAATCCTAAATACTAACATTTCGATATAGGGTAGTTTGAAATGCGTCTTCGATCGCCTATTGTAACCAAACTAGGTCAGTCTGACAATGGCCGGGAAGCAAAGGTATAATGAGTATTTTTGACTATTTAAAAAAATGTTAAGTTAAACACCACTCACTCCATCAAATCCACTGTGATGCTACAAGTATAGATACGGATTGTTCACGGTTACCGAAAATTAATCACACACATTTTTTTATGTTATTATCCCTGACTATACAGACGAATCTTATTATGTCAATTTTCACAAAGATGCCATAAATTCACAATTTTTAATTACGACTAAACCCATCGTGCATTGAAAAGTTCCTATGCCTCTGATTTAGCCCGGAAGCTTTTAAATAAAAAGGAAACGTGAATAAAATGTGAATATATTTGCTTTTCATTACGCTATTTTCTGTAAGGTTTCTACACACATTTTACAGTATTGCACACGTGCTGCTTGTATATGGGAAGATCATTTCATAGCTACCTGCGATGCAACACATTATTTGGATTTCCCTTGAGATGGCGAGGTATTGAAAAATTTTCTTGACCGTGATTTGAACGGGGGAGCTTTCCATTGCCAGGCAGGCGTGTACCATCTAAGCTAAAAAGGAAGTTTTTATGTTCTAGTATTGAAGCTTAAAACAGCCTATAAGACCTAGGTTAGGAATCATACGTGATAAAAGAGTTCTAAGTTGCACTTTTTCTAAGAGTGTTCCAGAAGAACTTAATGTCATTTGATTTTTTATGAAAGCTAGCTCATGGCAGTGATATCAATGCGACCAGTGATTTTGTGTTGCCGGCAATATCTGTTTTTGCTGTACTTCTTTAAGTTGAATGAAGAATGCAGACGCAGAGTCACATAATGAAAGGCAGTATAACATCTCAAAAATAATTTGGCATCAGTTTCTGGAAGAGTTGAATGAGTACATAAAAGAAAAGAAGAAACAATATAAGAAAAATGCTAAAGTAATGTACATGCCATATTAAAGGCTGACTCTGTGACTCAGAGATTTCAAACTATATTTTTTGTGTATGAATTAAAAATACTGAACTAAAACTAAAGATAGTCATATTAAAAGTTTAAGATGAAGTTTGAATTTTACGTTTTTATGTATTAAAGATGTTTACTAAACATTTACGTGTAGTATAATGCACTATAGGATACTGTGTATAAAAAAATTCCAGATCGGGAATTTTAATACAAAGTTGTGATTTTTTTATTTAGGGCATTGATTTTGAGCTTAGCTATTTCACGCAATGATTAGTATGAGGACAAGCATTGTAAAAGTGCAAAAACGCGATTTGTTAGAAAACTTAGAGCACCATCCTGATCTGGTAATCCCTAAGTCCGCTTATAAAAATCAAATAATTCTTTCCATTTTCACTGGCCTTAACGCATAAAGATACCACTTAATCTAAATAAACACAGGCATACCTCTTATTTTGGGCATTGATTTGCTTCGCTGCAGCCGTGCATTTAAATGGAATCCATGGACCGATCGCAAAACCCACTGCTACATTGAAAGACTGTACCTTTCTTTTAAGGTCAAATGAAATAAACTTCTTGTTTTCCATTTAAGCTTGAATTAGAATTCAGTTTTTTATTATTCATAGTTAGACGTACCTTTCATGATTGTATTTAATATTGCCATTGGTTTTATTCAGAAATTGTCATTCATGGAGCGATGTAAAACGTAATCTTAGCATCCCATATTTCCTTGACAAGCAATTCATTTCATGTTTAAATACTTCAGAGCTGGGCTTGGCGTCCTCAATAAACATTGACAGATATTTAAACCAATACGTGGTCACTACACTAAAAAAAATAATTTTCATTAATTCATTTTGTAAATCTACACTACGCATATCGATCTCATTACCACACCAAAATAAAGATATCAGGCAGATTAATAATTCTGACATCTGAATTATGATTTCTTTTCTTCAATAATTTATGAATAAAAGATACATATTTAAAAACAAAATAATACTCGTATTTGTCCAAATCAAATTAAATGCGCGCAGTTGATAGGAGAAGAGATACAAATCTTCCGTTTAAACTAAAATCACCGAAGCAAGGCAATACCAATGAGACATTTAGATAAGACTGAAAAAATTGTGGCAATATTAATTAAATGAACATAGTATATCAGGCCCCTTTACCAAGTTACAGGAAACGTTCGACGAAGTTGTGTAAAAAATAATGATTATTGAAGACAAGTGTAAAATGTGCTTTTTGTGTGTAATCATTTTAATACATAAGACACAACGCATCGCTCTCTCCTTTCGTAATCTTCTTAATCATAGAGCGGGAGCCAATATCATAGGGTCCTTATTAAAGGTCCCGCAGAATGTGATGATAAACATACTCCACATCTTTATGGGACATTCCGATTGAATAAACATGGCCTGAAAAAAGACTACACTACAGTGACAACATTTGTGAAACTAATTGATTAGGGCGTCGTACGTACCATGAATAATTCTTAGAATGTTCTATTAGTCTCTGATAAATCAATGGTACCACAAATGATTCCATCACCAACCCAAATATTTAATGCTTTCTGGTACCCTCCTTTTAGACTTGAGACAAACCACTAAATTCTATTTGCATTTCCGGGACATTTAAGGAGTTCTCCATGCACGAGCTCTTCTCTGAGGGTTTTGACACTTTGGTAGTTAGTACGGACCCTCTATATCAATGGCAAGTTTCA
The DNA here is from genome assembly GCA_023653785.1 of Ophioderma brevispina. Classification (NCBI taxonomy): domain Eukaryota; kingdom Metazoa; phylum Echinodermata; class Ophiuroidea; order Amphilepidida; family Ophiodermatidae; genus Ophioderma; species Ophioderma brevispina. The sequence goes on along the minus strand of JAMKCH010011930.1, from coordinate 60,699 downwards.
ATCAGTGCTGTCACATGTTCATAGGATCAATTTAAGGTTATACAAGCTCAAACTTTTAAAACTACTCCAAACTTGTTGAAGTGTTCCATATTTTCTGTCTAGTCATAAGGATTCTAAATGTATAGTTTGTATCACCTACTACCATTGCTTGTGGATTTTATGGTAAAAGGACTAAAATGGTAACAGGTCCTAACTCAATTTATAACAGAGGTAAGAGGGAACGTGTAAGTTCCTCTGTTTATTTTCAATACTTGCATTATGGCTTGGAGGAAAGGGAACTCCCTAAAAAGTATGTTTTGGTCACGCAAATTTTAAAGAAATTATTTTGCCCTGTGGCCTAGTTTGTCACATACAATGATAACTATGCATTGCAGATGCTACAAACTATTCTTATTTTGAACATTAAGCTATACCAAAATTGAGCAACTTCTTGGGAACCTTAAATTGGCCCTATTGAAAAAGTGACCCACAATTTTAGATCACTAACTACCTTGCATTGATACAGAGTGTCCATACTGTTGGGCTTAACCAGTGTGGTGTCCGAGATGCAAGCTGCAAACACCCCCCCCCCCCCCCGACACAAAAAAATCTGGTGGGGAGAAAAATTGCGAAAGTGAACAAGGGAGAATTAAGAGAAAAGAGAATAAAATGGGAAAGACAGAAGAAAGGAAAATGAAGAGGTAAAGAGGAAGAAGGAGAAGAAAGACAGAGGGAAGAAGAGAAGTGAATGGAGAAGGTTGCCCAGGCTGGCCCGGTCCCCCCGCCCCGCTCTCCGAAATTGAACCAACTGGAAAAATCTGGCGCGCGTAGCGAGTCGGAAAAATCGGGAAAACTGTCTTGCGTCTTGCCCCCCCCCCCCCCCGAGGCTCAGGTCTGGTTCGCGCCTGGTCCCATACTACTACCAAAAGGTGGCACAGCTTATATGTATAGGCATGACCGATGATGTTTGACCTAGTTCGTACCCCAGTTCTATCAATGTATTACTTGGATGTATGTGACTGTTAAACCTTAAGTGACCAGGTCGTGTGTGGGTATAATTATGGACCCCCCATTTTTCGGCTATATCCGATTACGGATGGAGATTTTGGATATACATTTTTGTAATTGTCTACTTATAAAGAGCCACGGCCATTGGGTCAATACACCATCCCGAGAACCCAGATTTCTTGGTGTCAGCAGAAAGCTACTATTTTCCTCATTTAGCCTGTGATATCATAAGGCTAACAAATGTTTGGTTGCTATGAACGAACATCTACCCCATTTTGGTCGACCAAAATTAATTTTACAAAGTGCTCTATGGGGCTTACAAAATCACATAGCTATCGCCAACTAAGAAATCTCAGCGCAACTTACCATGGGGCTTGGGTCAAGGTAAATTCAACTTGATATACTTAAATATTTTGTTTCAATATATGTAGGCCTTTATTCTATAAAAGCCTTGTAACTATAATCACAGAATAATTTCTAGTGCAAGACTCATTTAATAGCATTTTACATCTTTTTAACCCAAGTTTGGCGTGTTTTGAAAACAATGATTTGCACCTAATTTACAGCCCAAATAATAAAATTAAATTTATTGCTGATTGGTGTTGCCTAACGACCTTCCAGGACTAGTGTAATTCTTAGTGTAATGTCTTGTGTAAGTTAATTATTCTTTCCCTGCTTGATCCGCATAAGCTACATTTGAAATAAGAATGTTGTGATGAATAAGTTAAGATGCCCGAGCCACTGATGAAGAGCACATAATTTCTTTGACGTTTCTTTTAACGTTGAAGATTCTTAGGCAGAAAGTCTAGGGATGAAAGAAATTATCCTCTTGCTTTCGGACCACTGTCCATAAAATCCAAGTGAAATTCGAAGTGCAGGTTTCCCTACATTAATCACTAAAAACCGTAACCCTTTGTTGCGCAATATTTTAGCTAGTTATTTGGACCATGAGCCATTTTCTTCCATATCAAGTCCTTTTACAGTTTAATCTGAGAATAAAGCAATGAAGTTTGGAAATACTACCCTTCAGAAATTTTGCGTAAGCGACTTGTCATCCCCACACATTTTCAAGAAATTCAGCCGATATACTTTTTAATTTTTGCGTGGGAGGGGCACCTCTTTCCACGTCCAACCAATTATTATATATATTCATAAAGGAATTTCCCATGCTTTCACAATTTTACTACTATTTTACCAATTATGTAGGCTATTTAAAAACCAAACCATAATATTTTCCATTACGTGAGATATGTATGAACCTCTTCACGAATACTTCCACCGTGCTTCATTCAAAAGATAACCTTACCAATCAGTCAAGATTGTACTTCTTCAATACCGTTTCCAATATCTCTAAGCATTATTATCTATTGTGGGCTGCACTGAAATTATTTTCAAGTTGTTTCTATTTTGCATGAGAAAATGCGTATTAGAAAACGATATTGCACGGGTTCCCACACACAAACCCTCACCAACCATGATCTCATATCCAAAAATCAAAATTTTGCACGCTCTCGCCAAATTGTTATTATATTACCAAGTTCACCTTTGATTTGTGTAGGCTGTTAACAACCAGCCATGAATATTTTTCCTTCATCAAATTTGTTTTTGAAAAGAAATTGATTTCAATAGGTTTCAATCAAGCGTGAGATATGAACTCTCCATCAATACTTTTATTATGCTTTATTAAAAACAATGCAGATTTTACTTTTTAATATTGCCCTTTTAAGCATTATTTGTTATTGTTTCTATCAATAGTTGCTATCAACTTTGCAGAAGCAAATGTGGATCGCACCCACCCCAACAAGCATTATTTCTCACCCAAGAAACAATATACTATTTTTTGCAATTTCGATTTTGATTTCTCTAGGGTATTTTACTACGGGTTATAAATATTTGCCTCCGTCAATTTGCATAAAGGTCTTGGTTCAAGACGGTTTACTCAAACTCTCTCTAATACTTACATGCTTCATTCAAAAAAGAAAACCCTGCGCATCAATTAAGATTTTTCTTTTCTAAACCGTTGCTCATACCTCCATTATTATTTGTTGTATATATACCAGCTCAATGATATATACTTAGAAATTTCAAAGTGCTTCTATCAAGTTTGCATTATAGTTAAAGATACAATGGCATGAAACAATATTCATACGCAATGAAATGACCCTTACTGAAATCCTTACCCAATTTTGAAAACAGGGAGAGAGAGAGAGAGAGAGAGTAGAGAGAGGGAGGGAGACGAGAAGCGACGAGAGGAGAGCGGAAACATCACATAGACAGAAGCAAAAGAAAGTTGTTCAATTTTTGTGATTAAAATTTTGTATTTTTTCTGTTTGTAACTTCTGAGAAGATGTTTAAAGAACACAAATCTGAGATTGTTTACACAAAGGTTTGATTCTTCCTTGCGATATATTAAGGAAGTCAATGTGTTTACATGCTTTAGAGAATTTGAGAGAGAGAGAGAGAGTAGACGGGATGAGAGAGAGAAGAGAGAGCGAGAGAGAGATGGAGAGATCGAGAGAGGCGACGAGACGGAGGAGAGCGAAGCGAGAGAGGAGAGGAGGAGAGAGTTGCTATATCTGGGTATTCTTCAGGTATGGTGCAAATAAGGATTGCATATAAGTACGATGTCATGAGTGTGCCTGCCTATGGGACAATATTAGCTCACATGTTTATGAATGACGCAACCGTTAAAGCCTATTTTGGGTATAAGGTAAATGTGGAATATAAATAGTTCTGACTTTGCCAGCATTTTGGATCTGCAGAGTCGGTGGATCTTAGCAGTATTAATAACATGGTTTTAACATAGTTAAAAAATTTGCTTCCATCTTGAAGCTCACAAATAGAGCATATTATAATTCTTTTTGAAGCCTAAAGAGCTTTTATAGGGAATCAAAAGGACTCCATATATGTGGTTCTAAAAGTGGATTTTTTCAAACAAACAGACTGGTAATTTTAATCTTGAACGTTATTTTCTGAAGCTGCAAAAGTTTTGTGTCGTCGAAGGACATATAGAACTGCAGGACAACGTTATCTTCATGGCTGCTCCGAAAAACTTATTTTTCAAGTACAAGCTACCATTTTTGGTAAGTGTTCCACACGCACCCTCTCTTTGAAGTTTTACATGTTACAAATTCTTTTGAATGTTAGCCGTAAGGTTAGGGTATTGTTAGTGTAAGGTCATAAAATAATTTGTTTCGTGTAGAATTTTAAAGGGAGTACATATGGAACTCTTTCTATAACGCCTACGGACTTGAAAATTATAATTCACCCCTGTAACAGAGAAATTGCATGTAGATATCAAGTATTAAAACATTAATTTCTGTGTATGAATATTTATGTAATTGTGTTTTAGGCGTTCCAAATTCATGAACCAATAACTTTTGAGTAACGGAAATAACAATAAATTTCAGATCATTTGCACATAGGCTTATTTGTTTGTGTTTAAAGGGCATTTATGATTTTGGCATCCACGTGATAGCGTATTACTATTTAATACGCTTTTTATGATGTTGAAAATAAATCATTCCAACGTACAGCTAGTAGCTCACTTCACAATGGGGGCATACAAACTATTACCCGGTATAAGTGTTCCGTCTTTTTTTCAATAGAAATAATATCAACAGCTATCACTGTCTGCATTTAAACAACCATGAACCACTTCAACCTCTTAACACTGTTATTATGTCGAACAAATCACCCTGGCAGGCTCCTACATGAAAGCACTCGTTATGGGCTTCGTAAGTACATATATTTAGGTAAATTGGATTATTTTATATCTGTCGAAATCTTATTGACAGGGAATGAACATACAGCGTATGTTTATGTTCATTGAATAGTGCATAATGTAAAGTATATTCACATCGTGTCAATTTTCACTTCAATATATTTTGTCTTACACAATTGTTCAGAGAGCAAGAATATTAAAATAAAATTCAAAAATCTTAAAAAATATCATTATTATTCAAAGTTTTTCTTTTAATGTAAAAGAACTTGTGAAAGCTAAGATATCGGATGCTTTTGTTCGTTTATAAGCTTCCGTGTCTTGAGAAGATGTAAGGAAGGTTAAACTTGCCACAAACTTGCCAAATACCCGAAGTGTCAGTGGATGCCTCACTCTTCAACTAAGTAGGGTTATAAACGAGAATCCTATTCTAGAAGTTTGGGGAAGAAGATTGGAAGATCTATGTTTTTCTATAGTTGGAAGGGTGGCTGAAGCATAATTTTTGGGTCCAACCTCTGGGAAATGTGGGGAACTTTGTAAAATAAGGTGGTAAATTTAGTACAGGGGTAAATTTGAAATCAAGGCAACCATATTGCTTTTGTTGGCCTTAACGATTTTTGTAAGATATACACGGAATCAAATAGTTTGTTTTGCCCTCAACCATGCCAGAAGGGTAGCCTTAGATTTAAAAATAATTTGATTGTTTAAGACCGTGAAGTAAATCAGTTGGTGACCCATCATTCAATCTGAGTGGGTTTTCCAATATATATTTCCACGTTTAGATAACTATCATTGATTGTAATGGGAAGTGGTAAAAGGTGATGTGAACTATACGATATACATTACACTCTAAAGCTCTATAAACAAGTGTTAAAATCAAAATATTACTTCGCTATATCATTTACAATTGTTAGCTTTTTACATCTTGAATGTTAATGAGTAATTAATGATATTACGCGATTACAAATAGCACCAGTGTTAATTTATCAACACATAGGTATTAATTAAATATAACACGGGTACTATTTGAAAATATGTATATTTTCAAACGTTATTACTTGAACTTTTAAAAAAATGAAAAAATAAGCAAGTCAGTAATATAATTAGGATAATTGAAATTGCCAAAATATTTATAGACATTTGAGAAGCATAGGAAAGATGCTGATTGCCTGGCGACAGAAAACATTTTTTACACTCTAAATAAAAATAGGTATTCAACTCTTTTTATTTTTAACGCTCAAAAAGTTCTATAGGTTCTTTAAAGAATAAAGTTGTGTAAAACTAAGAATGGTTCCTTAAGAACTGGATCCCTTCATTTATTTAATTTATTTTTTGAATATAACTTAGGATTGTATCAACTCCTCCGACAAGTAGATCTAGAAAAAAATATTAAAACCACCGCGCGTTTTAAAGGCATTTCTGTTAACTTTCGATAAGTAAATGAAATAAACCCTTGATTTGATACATCCATTAGTTTAGTTACGGAAACGAGTTTGCTTTACTCAACGCAATTTCATCAGTATGCCTTTATTGAGAGGGTATATAAATACTTATTTCATTCCTAAAGATTCTGACTAATACCAGAATAAAATGTCACCGAAAGGCCTATTTAACTTCATCTTGAAAGTAGCGTACTTATTGGTTAGGAAGGAGTCTTTCGGTTCGTAGCGTAGAAATTGATACGCGTGCAATATTAACGAGTAGTGTGCAGAAGATGTAGATCAGCGAAACATCTACAGCGTCATATAACAATATTACAGCTAAAACAAGCGGCAAAAATGAAAAGGTACCATGGTAATTTATAAAGATAATAATTAGCTCAATAAATTAATGAGGCTACTGGTCTAGACAGTCATTTGCAAGGGTAATGACAAATTAGTTTAATGAGTATATACGCAGTCACACGTTTAAAAGTGATATCATAGCTATAAGATATAAGGTAAACGGCACATCTACATATTTAAATGTCATTTGGGAATATACGTAGTCTGAAGTTGTTCATATTTGGTTTTAAGTGTTTATTGAAATACCATATACTCATGGGCAACGGCTTACGCGTCGCACGGAATTAATTCAAATTTACCTTACGCTGCCCTACATTAAATTGCATTTTTATTCTGACATTTCTGGTCACAACGGCAAATATGCGCTATCACCCATTTTCCATTTGATGGTGAGTATAAAATCGATATGATAATAGGGCCATTTGAAGACTTTATTACGTCCATTCCACAGCACATATGAACTTACACATTAAAATGTGCAGCATTGATTTACTGGTGAACTGCTAGCTTTGTATTCCTTGGTCATATCATCTAAGAAAGGCTAACTGAAGGGAGAGGCAATAATTTATTTCGAACTTTCAATAAAACAAGAAAAAGAAAAAAAAATAATAAACCATATTAGACAATAAAACGTAAGGAGAATCAGTCTATATCTTACAGCTCTTATATTACTGAAATGAATATCTTGTCCTAAATATTACTATAAATAGACAATTTATGATAATTTTTCTTTTCAACGGTGGTATTTTTAATTGGTGTTTTTACACCTTTTTGTCCAAAATTTCCAAATAGCTAAATTCCGTGCGAATTCTTACAAATAAGGTTGTTTTATTTATGGCAAAATTTCTTTAAAGAAAAATGGTATGGTATGGTTTAATGAAAATGAAACAGGCCTCGCTCCGTGGCCGTGAAGCAAAAAAAACCGATTTCCCTTATCGGAATCAATTGAAAGGTTGTGAGGACTCCTCCACTATACGACATGCAAGCTACGTCCATGACTTCGAGGCTTACCTTTACTATACAAAGTGGGGCCCTCCCATAATGATAGAATACCTATCCGATTTACATCCTTGCATAACTTGTGCGTTATTAAAAGGTAGAAGTTACTAGTTATCATGCCCTCTTGCAAAGTGTCGGTTACCACAAAAATCCTATATATTAGTGAAATATGACAGGGCCAGGGCCAGATGTGAAAGATACACTCTATGTATCAACGTAATCAATTGAAATCGTATATCTCCTTTATCACATTACACAACTATGCCTTTCATTCATGATTAGAATGGTGAAAATTACTCAGCGAACGTTGTACGGGTAAATATGTTCTAGCTACAGGAAGCTAATACGATGTCCTATCCCTTGATTTATTATTTGGGCTATTTCGTTTTCTGTCTTAATTCAATAGTAACACACTATAGATGTAATCTATTTTGATATCAGAGTGCAATGAATCCGGTTGGAAAATCAAATCAAACGTCGGAACAAATCAGACGACGATCACATAATTGCACTTTCAACCAAACATTTGCTTAACGTACTGTGTAAAAACTAATATTGAAATAAAAAGCATAATTGTAAAGTCGTCAATTGGATTAAACCACACAACACTAAGGTACATGCTGTCGTTACCTCCACGCGAATTTTTAAAGGTAGATTGCAGCTTGAAGCTATATCTTGTCCTTATCTTTCTTCTTAAGGGGTTTCTGGGAGGTTGGTTGACTTGAGCACATTCCTACAAGAGGCGGAATTTGTATTTCCGTAGGAACACTTGACGCTGTCGGAGTGTGTCGACAGGTGTTCGAGAACATTCGAACTCTTGCAGACGCTTCCAACGTAAAACAGATTTGAACACCTGCAGAACGTGTCTTAGGTGTCTGGATGTTGTTCCGTAGTAGTAGATAAACTAAACACCTAAAACATTTTCTTCAGGTGTTCACAATCTGTTATAATTGTGAAACGCGCTCTGCGGAATTTGTAGTGAGATCATCTCATGAAAGCACTAATTGAAAAGAAAATTACAAAATGGCGTAATGGTTGTAATTCTGACTCGACCCTCCCTCGGGTCACGGTAATGAAAACGCTAAGCGATGAATCTGAAAGTTTACACTAGGACTCTTCAACCATATCCTGTGGACCCTCCGAATATGTTGTAGGGAAAAGTCTCCAATCTCCCCGAGGTCGGGGGAAGTACTCCGCCACAAACATAGTCAGAAACCACATGAGTTTCTGGTTATACTCGCACGGGTCTCTCGACGTGCCCTATGCGCGTTAAGTGACACTTAGCCAGACCAATTAGTGTGACGACTTATTTTTGCGCAGATTTTAAAACGGGCCTAGGGAATGACTAGCGGGCTGTTGACAGTTACAACTCCCTGGGGGTTGTCGCGTGCGCACATGTGATTTGGCTCAATTAGCAGGTGGTTGGGCTCTCATGTCCCGATTTCTCGGTTTATGTTTTATTTATGTGCGTTATGATGATGCATTTATTGCAAACTCGAATCAGAATATAAAAAGTACTAGAGTGTTAGTATTATTATATATCAATCAAATGCCGGAAAAACCGTTCGTGACATTTATTGCTCATATTACTAATATACGGTACAAATCATGGGTTTATTTGATAGGTGTCACTAAGCGAAATAAAGATCTCCATTTCAATTTTATTCGCTTTTCAATAACCTGCCGCCTCATGCATCTTAATGAAGCTTGATGAAGAACAATTTTATCATTGCTCGTATTAAAAATCCTCAGTATCTATACTAATATGTCCGGCTATGCATTTCGTCATTTACTTTGACATATGGGCGGCACCGGGTTGGGGGGGGGGGGGGGCGCTCACATATTAAATGGATATGGGTGTTTTAGGCTCGTACTTCCAATCCAAGGGCATTCGTGACAGAAGGACTTAAAAAATAGGGGCCTTTGGGTGAGAGATGGGCCAAATTATCCAAAAAATAGGGGGTTTCTGAGTGGCAAATATGCAACATGTTCCCAAAATGGGTCTTTGGGTGAGATTGTTCATAAATTTTCTAAAAAATAGAGGTATTGTGGGTGGTAAAATAATAAAAATTTTATTTTTCCCTCCAAAATAGGGTCTTTGGGGACAGTCGGTATTAAAAATTTTCACAACAATATGGGGTCTTTAATTTTGGGTGATGGGGGGTTTGGGGGGTTACAACACCAAAAACGATGCTGAAAAAGGGGGGTCTAAACCGCTTATATACATACGGGTCGCTTCCAAGATGGGAGGGCCGGGGGACTGGGGAGGACAGTCTGACGTTTGTTATTCAGGGTTTTAGGGTGCCCAGAAAGGTCTCAAAGGTCATCTAGAGGTCAATTTGCGTAGAACTACTGCACCTGGGCAGCTGTGGTCAAAAGTAGTCCACCCACAGACGGTCGAAGGGTCACACATGGTGCGATGCATGTGGTATATTTTCTGACAAAAAATTACCCTTTAGAAATGAGTTACGGTTTTAATTTCAGCTCGGCCAATGGGCCTGACAATCGGGAGGGGAAGGGGGAGACTTTCTACCTAACGCGAGGGCTTGTACCCGGGCGCAGCGGGCCGACCAAACCATTAATCCTGCTACACACGCTATGGAGGAAATGAGGGGTATTGAAGGATTTATTAAAAGAAGGAGAAGAAACGAGGAAAAAACGGGAAAGTAGGGCCATACACAGGATGCTTGGGGTCGGGACCGTCTTCGTCTTTTATTTAAAGCCAGCAGAAGAAGTGACCCCCACCCCCCGCCGTTTATGGCCTGTGGTTATAGGGATACAGGAGGGACAGGGCTTTCTCTTGGGGTTCAGATGCCTACCGTCACAAACAGGTGAGGACGTTGTTTATATCTGATTGGAGGTTATAATTATTAATGTTAAACAAGGAGCCTATATTCGCTGCAAATGCTGGGGAATAGTTGTGGTTTATTTGGGGTTATTGAGTTTCCAAGTTTTGTATTTTAAATAGTTTAAAAAATGAAAGAAATAAACAAAATAAAAGAAAAAGTATAGAACCATCATGTTCACATAAAAGCGATAGGAAGGAAAACGGCATGGAAATCAAAGAACAAATCGGGTTAGGATGTGGAATGACCTTTACTCATCTTAATATTTGTAGGAAAAGTACAAATATGATAAGTTACTAGTTCACCCATTTGAACATACAATTTTAATTACCTGTTCAAAAGAATGACTTACGGGTCCGTGGATGGCAAGCTTGCGGTTGTAACATGAAAATTGGAAAGATGGGATTTCGTCAGACAGCTGGATAGCGCTGGGAAATAATTCGGTTTTGAAGATTGGACACCACTGGGCTTGGTAAATGGAGAGCTTGTTGCTTGTTGGCACCTGCCCAGTATGCCATGAGTAGGCCTCAGGTATTTTTAGAATGATCAGCCCATCCTCAATGAGAAAAATACTACAACCAACCAAACAAACAAAAAACAAAAAAACCAGGAAGAAATCACAAGGGACAATTTCTGATTTCTCAGCTACTCCTTCCCGTCTTTTTATTTTGATGTTGTGATTTCCATCTGAACCTCTGATAGGCCTAGACACAATGTTGTACAAAAATTATATCACAAAGCACGAAAGTGATCAGTGAAACACTGCAAGCTGACTTGCATAATTCAGCACTATCAAAACTATTAAAGGAGCTATTCAATTAGATGCGGTGCGTAATCGATTAAATGAAACCCAAGTCGAGCGTGCCATGATTACCAAATGTTGAGTTCGGGTCTGTGGTCCCGGATTAGCATTCAAAATTAACCGAGATAGCGCAAGGTAATGCGGTCACGTTACTTGTGAATCAATACTGCTGGAGACAGTTCCCTACAGATTAGTACAGTTCGGCGGGCTACTCACTAACTAGGGTTAATTCCAGGGGAGCCCTGTGCAATTCACGCTCTGTGGACAGGTTGGTTGGCAGGGATGTCCAGATAGGGTTCGGTGGGGTGGGTGGTAAGCTGAAAAAAAGTCCTCAAGTTTGATTTAGCTATCTGTTAACCAAGTGCGCTCTAAACCCAGAGACAGAGCCGAGACTGGGGTAGAGTACAGTCAGTCATGACACAAATCAGAATCGCCATAATAAATTATTTAAACACTAATATAAACTTGGCGCATTTGCAAAAGCTTACCTTTTTTAAAATAAAACGGATGCAATAGATGAACTCCAAAAACCAAATCGCAATCCTTAAAGACACTATCAGTGAATTTCTAAATCAGCAAATCGAAAACAATCATCAAAACTCAGATTTTTGCATAAGTAACAAGTACAGGGATCCTAACATACCCTGCAAGATAAGACCAGAAGTCAACCTAATAAGGACAGAATCGGAGATTTGAGTCATTACTGTCCGTAAACGGGGACATTACTACAACACGCAATTGAATGGAGAATCGTATCTTGGAATACTGCCGTTTTCCTTTCCTTTTCTGTCAATCTACATCTGAAAAGGTAACTGTGAGAATTCTACAGACGAATCCTCACTTTAGTTATTCCTGCAAAATTCAAATATTTTTCAAATCACTGATAGTGTCTTTACCTTTAAACTCCACGAATACATTTTCTAATAGACAGTGCTAACTCCATTTTAATCAGTTATTAAATCTCGCAACTTCCAGGAATCTCGCAACTTCTTATGTAGATAAATCTCTTTGATTAATTGACTCAATTCCTCAAGTATTTTTAACAAATTTGAAAGGTTCATAAACTTTTACATAATTCGTCGGCCGCGTCACATAGCGATGTATTTGCCTAAATAACGCATTTCGTCAGAAAAACGCTTTGAAGATATTGCAATCTCAATTCAAACCTAGTGGGAAAATCGCCAAACTTTTTGTTTTTGAAATCAAAATATAGTTTCCTAATCCACTTCCAATTTATTTAGATATGCGAAAAATGATTTCATATAAACATTATGCCATTGCTATTTGAAAACGACATAATAGCAACTTCAACTTACGTGTAAATAACAAATAAGTCGCGCAAATACGTCGTTATGCGAAGCGTTTGCGCAAATACGTACAATGTTAAAAACGACAAACTCTGCAACTCTGCGTGAACATACAGAAAATTACGTCGCACCAAATATGTCACTTTGTGAAATGAAAACAGCGAATCCTTCAAAATTCAGATGCGATGCTATGGGCCTGCGCAGAATATATTTTCCACAAAAAACGTCGTGATGTGATGCAGACATTTTGAGGTTTTTGCAAAACGTCAATTAATGAAATAATACCTTACTAATTAAGACACGTTTGGAGGTTCGAATTTGAATTTGTAAAAATAGTACAAACAAACGTATAGCCCAATTTCTCCAAAAAGGAGAAAACAAATTCGCGTACAATTTACTAACTTTGAGGTGTGCAGATAAAAGGAGTGTGTGGTAAAGAACACATTATATTACACAGTTGTAATATTGAATATTTGACTTGTATGTACATATTTAAATTTCATAATTTGTATTTTAAGAAAATGACGTACCTGTCAGGTTATCACGCTAGTACGTCATTCATAAGGGCGCGTGGTTACGGGAGATCAATAGGTTTAAAACTTGACAAGACTTGTGTTCCAGAACAACACAATCATGACAGGAGAATACAAAAGAAATCACGTGCATATGAAAAATGCCCAGGGAACAAGTGTAGGTATTGTATTATCGCATGATTGGATGATCTCTAGGTTTAAACACAAGTACATTAACATAGTACCTTCCGTGAATGGACCCTATGTAATTTCTGATCTATTAGGTTACATGTTAACCGGTGTGAATGCATAAGTGCAAAATTCATGAACTAGATGCAGCTTTCTGATTTCAAAGATCATATGGGAGTGTTCAGTAACCTGACCAATCTGACACACTTTATTTCTACAAAATTGATGAATGGAAACCCTTCACAGAATAAAGAAAATGTTTATTCCGTTAAGGTTCCGAATTCATAGTGTGCAGGAAAAAAAGGCTGATTCAGAATGAAGAGAGTATAATGTCATTGTTTATGGTTCAAAAGCTACAGATTTGGTTGGAGATAAAATTATTGCAAAAGCCATTTTACTAGCTCACATTTGTATAAAAATCTGCCTTTGATTTCTAAGGGATGTCCAATTTTGGACTTGATCAGGCCGGGTGGTAAATATTTCATATAGCTTGTATAATTTGCCCATGCCACACTCATCCTTAACGAAAAAGTGAAAAGAAAAAAAAATGGATTCGATTTAGTGAGAAGCTTGTTGATAATCAGTTGAAGGAAGTTTGAAGCCATGGTTTATGTTAACTGTGGATGTAACCGATTGTACAAAATGTTGACAGTACTTATCGAAGTCATTGAAAGGCTTAGTTTCATTTGCAAGATTTTATACTGATGAGAAGAGTTGAAACCTGTAATATTTAATAATATATATAAATTATTATTTTTACGATGAAGACGTTACGATTCACTTATAAGCATCGCACATTTAAACACTTACATTGTTCAATATTACACAATGAAATAATAAAATAGAAGCACCATAGTGGTACCCACTTCTATGTTAATGTTTAATGGCAAAAAAAAAAAACAAAATCGCTTAATACCTTGTATTAAACTTTGGATTAAAAGAAGTAAAAAAAGGAAATTATTGCATTATTCCCATGCGTATTTTTTTCTTCAACAGATTATAACAATAATGATGAAATACTTTATCCATTAAAATGATTAATATGTGACACTCTGACAAACGGTTGCCATAGTGACGCACTGTTTATTTTCCTCAAATAGGTATTCCTTCATTAATAGTTTATATTTTATCATATTTGAAAAAGTGAAATACGAATTGACATAGTCTTTACATATTGTGAATGTCAAGATCGTATGCAATGGCGTAGCGACGGGGGCAGAGGACGGTTACCCCTGGCTCAAAATAGCGGGTCCAGATCGACCCGATTGCGAGTCAGTACCAACCCGTCCTTATGGTTTTTTTTATTGTTTTTTTTTCTGGCATATTCTGTTATATTATTTTTAAATAAAAATAAAAATACATGTTTTCTCATTACGGGCATGGCAAGTACACAATTTTCCCCACAAAATTAAAAATTCCAAAATATGAACTGCAATGACAACATTTGAAAATTGGTATGAAATGATTATTCAAATGGGTCCAAACAGACCTACAATCTTGGAAAAATTGTTGGAACACTTTGAACGATTTTCGGAAAACTGTTCCCCCGTCTCCATAAACAATATTGAATGGGGTATCGTCATTAGCAGTCTTGCCAACTCCCCTCAGCATTGATTGATGGGGATTGGGGAAGGGTAAGTTGAAGTGGAAGGTTGGGGCTTTCAATTGAGTGATAATAGGCGGGAGCTTGTAGGCTCTCAACTCTGGCCCAGGTGAGTGTTCCAACTAATGTTTTCAAGATTGACATTCTTGGGTAAGTCATTCTTGAATTAGACTTTTACATTTTATTAAGAGACGCCAAAGAATATAGTAAAGCGAGACGTGTTAAAAACAGAAGCACTTTTTGCAACACACGTGTTACTTATTATGACGGGTACCCATGATCATCTCGAAAAAATACAATTGCTGGAATCACTTCAAGAACTTAACAAAGAAAAAAAAAAGAAACCTGCTAAATTAAAATCAATGCTAAGTTTCGAAAAATAATTTGAAACGGATTTTTTTTTTAGTTTTAAGCAAAATAATAATAAAAAAACTTGATTGATATGCTTATTGTTTCAGTCAATATGCACATTTTTTCTTTTCAGTTAAAGACATTTGCATCTATCAATCACTTATAATTAAATTTCAGTAGAATTTAATGCCATTTGTGATGTCGTTCTAATAAAAATTACTTGTGTTTCAAATAGGAAAAAAGCTGTTGCTTGAATTCCCACTTGGGTTTCGGGCCAGTTATAGTTTGAAAATCACAGCATAATTCAGCGTGGGGGTGATTATATCAATCTAAACTTTACCGCTTCGAATTCAGATAGGCAATTTACAGCTATGAAATAGCTAGAACATACTATGAATCAAAATGCGACACATTTTAGCAAGGTGTAAAATAAACCACATTATGTTGCCAGAGCATAGGCAAATGGCCCTTCAGAACGTATAGTCATTGAGGAAAGATTGTCATACAGGAGTTCAAGTGTGGCCAATGGGTTTACAATTCAATCAGAAGACGATGGCAATCATCAATATCTCGTTAAATTGATCGCGGTAGCATGAAGTACCACCCCGAGAATTCTCTCTGAAATTACGTTGTCAATTCTTGGTATTACACGAGAGACAACCGGGAATTAACACCATATGGAATTCCCTCTAGCAGATGCAAAATGTTCTTACGTTATGAATATGTTATATAAGCTTATCGTGGCTTATAAATGGTATAAAACAGGGGTCGACAAGTTGTTTGACAACTGTTCCCAAAATATGAAAATACCGACAGTAGGCGATGTTCTTTTTTTAGTCATCTGTTTTAAGATAAGCCAGCGTTTTTAAGTATCTGTGTTAAAATGAGCCATTTGTTTACTCCTCTGTGTTAAAATGAACTATTTCTCTACTCCTGTTTTAAAATGAGCCACTTTGTTTTAGTTTTATCTATCTGTGTTAAAATGAGCCATCTTTACTCATCTGTATTAAAATGAACCAGTTTGTTTTTCGCCATCTGTGTTAAAATGAGATACTCTTCGTTAAGATAAGTCCATCACTACACTCACACCCACCACACGCACACCCACACGTACAAACACACAAATGGCGATTTTTTAAATTTAATTTTACTTTTAGCACCATGTAAGATATATGTGGACTATCTGCTGTCAAACACACACACACACACACCACACACACACACCACACACGCTTATGCCATAATGCCATATTTGTTGGGTCATGGTTCACGAATGTCGACCTTGTTGCGCTGGTTTTTTTTCTACAGATTATTTCACGATTATTTATTGACCTATCACAATGTCAAAACTGAAGGTTTCTAACAGTGATAAATATGTAACTGTTTGTTAAATATATAGTTAAAAAAATAAAAACTCCAGATTTTAAACAAATACGTTTCAATTTTGAGTATGAGGATTACAAATGTTATCATTGCACACAAAATGTGGACAAAGCAAACATCTTAATTCAAGCGAGAAGTAGTAATCTACGATTGGTAGCACCCTCCCAATTGTAAAAAATATATTGATACTAAAAATGTGCTCTGATTGGCTGATGGCCCTGTTGAAAATTTGATTTTTACATAATTTTTACCTCACCTGGACACGAACAATGGCCATAGCCAGGCTGGTACCCGGATATGGTCTTCTTTTGAAAGAAACAGGCAAGCTCCATAATTTAACACATTTTCCTTTAAATCGAACAAAGACTTCTCGTTAATGTCAGCACTTTTCACTTTAATAACCTTTATTAAATGGTTTCAGAGATCTGAGATCCTTTGCACCTACCTGATCTCCTTACAAGACGTTTATGTTCTCTTTGAGGTTGAAGCAAATTGCAAAGTACCCTTAACTCAGTTGAATATGTATTCTGGCACATTGACGTGTAATCTTGTCTGTCATCTACACTTCTTTTAGATAGTTCATCAAAATGGTACTGATCAACCACATTAGCGGGTAACGAGTATGAGGTTCCGAATCTACTGCACATCAGGAGGGCTAGTACGGCAATTTGTAAAACTAGTTGACACCATGAACTGCTTCTTCTTCTTGTTCTAGTTGAGGCTACATCCATACTCGTTGCTGAAGAAGTTATCGGCATTCTAGACAGTATTGATGGAAAGAAAGAGGATATGAAAGAGAGAAAATGATGTTAGCGCATGTGTGTATATGTAGAAAAGTAAGCATTCAAGCAGTGTCATTGCCACTCTCGACATGTCCCAAGGTCTACGTTGAAATATGAGCCGTAAAGTATTTAATGCAACAGATTATGCGGATGAATTAATCAGTATAATGGTTTTTGCTGCCAATCGTAAGCGAAATACATGAAATTTCAACCATTTAGAATGAAATATAATATTGGTATTGAATTTGATAGAATACATAAAACAATCTTAATTCGTGTAAAAAGAATATCCCACTTAAAAAAATCAGCGTAGACCTTACGTCAGACTTTCACCATTGATAAATCGCAATACTAGATGCACGGCCTGAAGTATATGGTAATCACATGCAAAGAAAGATAGATATAGCATCATCCTGATAGTATACAGCGGCATGCATCACTTAAAATGCCTGGCAATTGTCCTTAAGTCAACGTTTCGCCAGAGGCTATGATGAGTACAAATTGAATCAGAGTGGCAACAATTTTCTTATCAGTGTAAGTTCATTTCCATGCATGTGTTTGAATTCATACTAACGGCGTGTGTGATTACCTCATCCGGTGCGTCTAGGGCTGTTCAACGCGACCAAAAAGTACAAAATGCGCAAGAGATTCTTAAATAGCCTCACACAAACACCACACTCACTCACCGGCGGCGTGGGTGAGTTAATACTTATGGTCTAGAGTCCGATCTTATGTCTTAATAATAAACTGTTTACAGTGTTTCTAGAGAGTAAACTTTATTTATTGATGCATTGCATTCAGGATAATATATGAGTATCTAACATCGCATGAAGAGCTTTTTGAAAGAGCGGAAATAATGTATTGCTGGCAGTCTTTCAATTATATGTATACAATGTCTTTCAAAGTAAGAGTGCTTATAAAAACACTGTCAACTATTCATAATCACATTGTCACAACCGCACACCACCACCACCAACAACAACAACAACAACGACAACGACAACGACGACGACGACAACAACATCGACGGCAACATCGACGACAAAGACGACAAAGACGACAAAGACGACAAAGACGACGACGACGACGACAGCAGCAGCAACAACAACAACAACAACATCAACGACAAAGACGACAAAGACGACAAAGACGACAACGACGACGACGACGACAGCAACAACAACAACAACGCCACCACCACTGCCACCGCCCCGCCAATCAAAAACTTTTTTTTTGCACTGAAAAAGAAACAAAATACAAAACCCAAAAATTTAAATGCTATTTCCTTCAATTTTCTTGCCGGTGGAAATAACTTCATCTCCCCAATTGGTCATGTCCAGGTTCATAACAACATCTGCATGTCTTGACCCCGTTTTGAAGAGTGTGAATGCGCCAATGCAATGATATTATTCATTTTGTTAAGAATAGGGCAGATGATTTGAAGTCTCAACACAGTAAATCAAGTCCAATCTATTGCCCAACAGGCAAAAGTTGTTCGCTCTTCAAAAGAAGAAAAGAAAGAAGAACCCTTCATTTCCTAACTATTCCGACATTCCCAAGCAGTTTCTTATTCATTTTCACTTCCTTAAAGCGCAAGCCTGAATGCTTCGACGTACAATACCTCGTTGATGCACGTGCTCTACATACTAATGGCCTTATGAGTTGACGAAAACTTGGTGTAATTGTGATAAATGCCACTTCTGTTCCAATGTGTTTAAAATTCGCCATAATGGTACCCGAATGTTACTTGTACGTACAATACACTTGTAATGATACTCCCTATCATTATTTCTTCTATGTAATTTTAAGCTGCTCAATTTAGTATATGTTTTAATATTAATATTAATATTCGCGTCGATGCCTTTCTAGATCACCTCAATGTAGTTTTGCCTCTTTATTATTTTTGTAAACAACATTTGATTTGAAGTTCAACAGTGAAAAAAATCATATGTTTAAGATGGATGACGCAGTATGATTCCATTGATAATATACCACACCATTTACGCTCCCATAGCGTCTGTACTGCTCGGTCACAGTGCCACCTATTCCGTATCCGCATCGCTAAATGGCCGGCTATTCTTAGACATGCGCTACGTCATGGGACTCCCCAGCAGCCAAACGCTGTGTTAAAAGCTTGAACAAGGAATGAAAAAAAAAACGGTTTCGCGGTACCCTGCACTGTAAGAAATTTCAGTAAATTAAGAAAACAGATTTTCCGTAAATTTACGTAAAATCTGTTTTAGAAAACAATAAAAATAAAAAACAAAAAACATACAAAATGTTAATTTACGGAAATATTTCAAAAATTTCTGGCAGCAATATTTCCGGACTTTTTTTTTTCGTTCCGTAATTTTAAATTACGGAAAAATTCTGTTAAAATACACATTTTTTTTCCATAATATGAGACAAATTTCTGTAAAAATATTGTCAAAGTTCCGTTAATTGACAGAAAATCTGTAAATTTACCCTAACAAAGTCTGGAAATTCTGCTGCCAGAAATTTCCGTAAATTTACGGAAAATTTTCTAACAGTGTGGATATCGCAAAATCGACGAATCAGGTGGTCGATCTGATGTTAGAAACGGGTTCCTCACAAAAAACACCCCTTAGCTCACTAGTTTTTGAGTGCCTGGAGTGTGGCATGACTTGACAGCGGCAACCGATAATTGAGCCAGCTGATAAGGTAAGAAAAATGCTTGTAGGGATCGTATTTTTCACGTTTTTTCGTCTTTTTTTCAAAAATAAACCTATATTATAAACTAGTCAGCTAACTAAACAATTTAGTTAGGAATATTTTAATGCGTAAATCGTTACGATAGGCCAAGTATTTTGCGCAATATCCAGTGTACCGCAATGTACAAAAAATCCGAATCAACGCTATCTGACACTGTGTGTACGTGGAGTTTCCCACGCTCAGCCGATTAGGATGTGGTTGATAATTCCCTAGCGCAGTGAAGATTTGCCAAGGTTTGCCAAGATTCAACAATGGCCGGCGCTGTGTGATGGGGTGGTACTTGAGGGCACGTGTGATCGAGTAGATCGAGGACTCATGATGTGAAGGACTCATGATGTGAAGGTTGTAGGTTCGAGTCCCGAAGCGGCCAACGTGTTGTGTACTTGGCTACTGTACTTTACCTCACTTGCCTCTACCTGAAAATGGGAAACTGTTAGGCGAATGAATGTCACTATCTAAGTGATGTTAGGTTTGTGCGCTTAACCACTTGTTACTACTACTTAAAGAATGATTCTGAAGATTCTTAGTGTCAGCGGAATGGTAAAGGCAAGGATCTTATGTAACTGTGCCATATTAAAAACAAATTTATGATTTTTTTATACAAAACATTTTTTTAAAAATCCGAGTCCATTTTCATTGAAAAGTGTCCAACGATTCAACACTACTCACATACAAACGTCTTCTTAACGTCACAACCTGTGATGCTATATTGCATAAGGACTGTGCAATGAGCCACGATTACTGGCGACACGCGTTTCCTTGATATATTTGAATAGTGTGGTACATTGCAATCATTAGGTTTATGAAAAATAAGGAATTTAGCAGTTATTCATTTCGATGGACTTACTATTTGAGAAATCATGGAAACTTTTAACTCTAGGCAAAGTCCTTCCATTTAACGTACAGAAACAGAAACTTATATATTTTATATTAGTAGGAATTTTCTTGGTTAGAAATGGGACAGAGCTTCTTGTGTGTGTATGTGTATGAATGAATGTATATTTAGCAATAAGCAAAATGGGTGATATCGAGATGCATACTTGTATTTAATAACTTTCGGTATGGCTATATTATGCATGTTATGTGAAATTGGATTCATACAAACACACAGTGGCCTGGCTCGTATCTCAGTTTAATGTCCGTTTTACAGTCACCGATGTCTATGGTATGCGACATAATCTAATAGAAAACAGAGCCGGCCGGAGGAGTAATTACCAAATGGCTTCTTTTTTCATTTTCATTCATTTTTGCCATTATTATTTACAGTATCCCTATAGGTTAATTGTGTGCTGTCTTCCGTTATTAAACTAAAGAGATATAGAATGCTTCTAAAAGATCGACTTAATTAATAGGTGATTAGATCTTAAAATAGACTAATATACGGTATTGGTGTTAGGCAAAGTTTATTCCATAGTTTATTTTCAGCTTCATAAATGAAACATGAACTAAATTGATCACCACTTTCCAAGAAATACTTAACAATATAAGTGCCTTTATCTGGACATAAATTGATTATAATTGATTGCCAATGGCGGCATGTGCAATAAATGTAACTGCTATCCCTTTTAATGTTACTGCCAAAGGCATTGATCATTGTTAGGATTGGAAATTTATGTTTTAATCAAGAAAGTCGATAAAAACGAGAGCTTTACGTCAAAATAACGGCAAAATCATGGTAACCGTAAAATTGCTAAGGAAGCTTTCAAATGATTTGTAAGTAATGTACTAGATTTTGTTGATAAGTGACGCACAGAAGTAGGGTGAAATAACGGAAGCGCCTTATATTGGTATACACAAGATTCTCTAATTTTCTCCATGACATCCAGGCGAAAATGAATATGAATAAAATGCAAAGAATAGCAAATGAAAGAGGTCCTCCACGGCCATTATAACAACAAGATCACAAACCTATATTTCCAGCAGAGTCAAAGGAATCCCTGCTTAAATTATGTCTACATGGTATATAGGGAATCGGAATAAATAGGTAAGGAAGATATTCACTGTAAGAATTTTAGGGATAGCATTTCTCTGCAAGATATAAGTCCCCTCAGAAATACCGAAAGGCATGACAATTGTGTACTGGGGAGACCAAGAAGAAGAAAAATCTGTGTGTATCAATGGGTGTCGTTGAGGAGGTTTAGCGACAAATATATCTCCTCCACCTTTACTAAATTGTCTCGATATGGAGCAAAAAGGGCTAAGCATCTCTAAAAGGTAGATTCTGAATAACCCCAATGGTAGGTCTGATTGCGTTAAGTCATAGAAAAGATTAAAGATTACACGAGTAACCATCCGCCTTTATTTAAAAAGAACGAAACGAAAAGTGAATCAAACATCTAGCCTACCTACGTTGAGAGTTTTCATTTTGACATATTTGCGACTTAGCTATCAACCAACCTAAATGACTGAGTAAAAGGGTGTGATGAACTTAAGGAGATCCTATAGCTGCATGTAAACATGGTAGAAATTGTTATCGACCTTACACAATTGCCACTGTTTTCCTGTAAACTAAAAGCTTTGGTTCTTGAAATGTTTTAAAAATCACAAAAGTACACTTGTCCACAATTTTACATGTGCATTGGAAGACACAGGATCGTCAAATCAGGGGCGCCAAGTAGAGTTAAAAATCGCATGTTATCAACCAACACGTATACTTGTTCTCAATTAGTATAACTCAAATACACATATAGAGTAGATAGGAATTGAGTATATAATCTACGTGATACAATTAATATAAATCTCATTTGAGTTAAAAGTTCTGAGAGTGAGTAAGTCTGTTTGCCGATAACACGCCAGTTTTTAACTCTTCTGGGTACGCCATTGTTGTAAGCAGAATGGCTGAGTTCTATTAACAATGAAAGCGTTATTCGTCAAAAAGACGCGAAAGAAGCAATGGTGGAAGACTTTTTGTATAAAAGCAAAAACATGCATTATATGTATGTCAATGACTTCAAAGATTAACGAGTTAATGAAAATCGCCATTTTAGAATCAAGCAGAAAATCTTCGGTGCATTAGAGTGTTTTAGTAGATTTCTGTGCGTGCGTTGCGAATGAATTATCCAGCTTATCCAGCTCAATACTTGTTGAGAGCCACAACAAGAGATTCATGACATAACCGTCCTTTCGGTCCATATGTATTCTCTCCTAGGTACTAGTTTTCATATAGAAAGCATAGTTTTCGTTCTCTCTAAAGCGAAATTGAATGAGCAGTTTTTCTATAGGAGGACACACGCGTCACTGACGCAGTTTTAAAACATGATGTGAACATGCAGCCGAATCTGCAATGTTTCTTATGGTACCTAATTGAGTACCATTCATAGGAACGGATTTAGAGGAGCCGAAAGGACCGCTTCGCCCTTATTGACGATCAAATAGTCTTTTTTTAGAAGTCTATCAGCGAACGAATCGAGTAGGAATAAAACCCACCCCCTTTTTACAAAACAAGGCAAGAGATAAAGAAAATCCGCCCCCCTCTATCGCCGAGCTTTTGTATCCGCCCCTGATTTCATACTTCTACTGCATTTACAGGGCATGCCTGCACCTCAACACAACCCAATGCGAATCCAGTTCTAATTATTTAGTATTATCGCGCTACCGCCGCGATGCAGTGCATAGCAGTAGATTACAATGTAGCAATGCAAGTATTGCAGATGTAGAAGTATGAATGGACATTTACCCCTTTGTTTTACAGAAATCATAATTGTGTTTTACAACCGTTAAGAGAACTATGTAAGTTCTTCCCAAACGATTTAACTATGTTAATCAGAAATTATAATTATTTGTATATACCTCAATATAGTTGTTACTTTCACTTTCTAATGTCAAAGTACAATGGTGTTCAATAGTTCAAATGATACACATTCAGCGAAGATTTGTTCCTTTAAATAACAAGACTGTGGAGTATTATCCAGCAGTTGCCCAGCAGTTAAAGACGGCGATTAAGTTCAAAATATTATATCCTTAGCATTCCACTAAGTTTAGGATCGCCGGGGTCTTTACAATGCCAAACTCCTGAAGTAGTAAAAATTAACAGTCGGCTATCACTTTAATTACATTGTGTTACATTACGATCTCATGCAGATAGCTTTTTACTACATCATTTTGACCAGCAGTAAATGTAAGTTTGCGAGATATCATAACTTTGTACCATAACACTACGAGTATATCTGGTAAATATAACGTTTTATTACTTTGAACCACATTTCTCTCCGTGACTAGATGAAGCATTCCGTGTAGATCTTTTTAATGACCTTGAAATTTTTATTCTCAAATGCGCTTGGTCAAAATGAAAATACCATAAGCACCTTATTTGATTTCAAAAGGTTAAGTACAATTATAATGTGTTATTCATAAAACGTTCATATTATTATACTTCAATTTCTCACAGTGGTTTAAATACAGTTATATGAAAAGATATAAAGCATCTTTAAATACTCTTAATCAAAAAGTTTGATTAACATGCCTTAAAACCACGTTAATAACATCACGTAAATACAGCTGAACCAGTCCGCCTATTTATTCACCAGATAAACGATGTGCAAGATCGGACATGTTAAAACTTTAAATTAGAGCCCTAGTCAATTATGTAATAGAATTATGATATCCCAGTGGTGTCTCAAATGGTGCGGTCAATATCTCGTTCACGTTCAGCTAATTGGCTTTGTTCTCCTTTGCTTCGAGATAACTCACTTATAGAAAATTCTTTCTAAATTGATCACATTTCTAGAGTTGAAAGTTTTGATACAACTCATCATGAGAATCTTGGACAACGCGTGAAAGAAACTTCAAAGTTGTTGATTAATTGCTCGACAAGCAATAAAGGTAATTATTATTTAGATTTAGCCTTGTCTTAACCAGCAATACCCTTATATTTCCAGGAAAAATATGTCATAGCTAATGTCTATGAGCCCATTAAGACAGTCAGCCCTAAACTAATACCTATATTGTCTAGAAATGTCCCAGTTTACAAGTGACAAATATAAAATGTTTTTTAATCAAATTCCTAAAGGTCCCAATGGTAACATCCATAATGCAGCACAAACTTTGTCATTAACGATGTGCAAAGCTTTAAGTCCGAGTCTTCATGAATATATGGTACACACCAATTAGGAGACAAGCGGTTCTTAACACTGCGAATTGCCACAAAATGTTTTAAGAGGTTAACATTTATAGTGCTTTTCACTGCAATCACTAATTTGACATATAAGATCATTTTAGGATAGCTACCAGTCTCAATGAGAGTGTTATGGGGTGTTATGGGTCGATCAGCAAGCATTGGACATGTGATGCGATTGTCTCAAAGGAATACAGTATCAGACATTAATATGAGTTTCATGCTGTATAAATGCATAAGTATTGTATATAATGTTGTAAGACTTGTTTTTCACTCTTGCGAATTAATCAACTTCGTTTACATGTCTAATATCTTCCACATTTCTAATAATGGACCGCTTACACATATTTTATTATATTTTCATCTGTATAGGTTAAAGACACAACACTATCAACAAATTGTAACTCTATTTCCTCAGTTTTCCTGGAATCGGGTGTATAGTGGTGTAGTGGTGCAAGACATTCAATAATTTTGTTATTCACATTCTACTAAGCTCGCATGCCACATGAAAGCTTATAATCATTATATGTGATTGTATCATATTTTCAACTGCATCCCTTTCGAGCTAATAGACCTGTTCTGGGCCCAACTTGCCTTTCTAGGGCACATCAGAAGCATCCGAAATGTAAAAACAGCAATCCATTTATATTAACATCTTCCTCTAATACCAAGAATGCTACAAAGCAAAAAAGAATACAGAGGAAATAACTTCATAGCTGGCATTTGCATCCAATTCCGTTCTCTTCTATTATATATGAAGCTTTATGAAGTAACAATTCTAGGAATTTAATTGTGAATATGTAATTGACGCGATGAAAATTTCCTCATTTTTAATTTAGAACACCAGTTGCGCATGCTCTGTGGTTATAATTTATTTTGGAATGAATTATATAATGTGTGATGTTTACCGGTGCCCGCGAGATTCTACAGAGTGTAATAATATTGATGATAGCAATAATACCAAGAAATCGGGATATGAAAAATGACATTTCCCTCATAATAATCTCATTTTTAATAACTATGTCCTGGTGCCCTTAAATTGTGAAAGAAAAATGGAATTCCTCGGGTGTTAATATCGTGTTCGGCCCTCATCGAAAATGCTTTATTTTGATTATAATATAGGAAATTGTGCCCTTTGAGCATTGTTTGTAATTGAAACCGTGTATTTCCCAAGCGTGAATCTTGATTTGATGGTGATAAGCAAAGTCTTCAGGGTCGGTGTGTGATACGAATAGGTGCAAGACTCGGGGATGGAGGGAACGACTCCCAGCATATCGGTATTTTCTTGAGTGATTTTCGCTCTCAACTTTGATAAAAATCAAACTTCTTCGTTCTCACAAATTTGCAGAAAAAATCATACGTCTTTGCACTTTCATCATTTTAATAGCAAACGAGTTATATAATGTTAATGATAAAACTACGTATACGCGATGTCGTCATTCATTTCCCGTACTGTTAATGTCAATGAAACAAATCTATGTGAGATTCATTCAATCAATCAATTGAACATAAGTCATTGTTATCATTATATCAATTAACTTTTATAAAATCAAACTTCTTCGTTCTCACAAAATCATACGTCTTTGCACTTTTATCATTTTAATAGCAAACGTTAACAAAATAGTACTACGCATAAACGTCATTCCTTTCCCCTACTATTAATGTCACGTCAATGAAACAAATCTATGTGAGGTTCATTCAATCAATTGAACAAATGTTATTGTTATCACTATATCAATTAAATAATTAAGTATTTCGACTAGAAAAAAATCCAGACTACACACAAAGCATCCTCCCTTCTTTAGTATCTCTTTCGTTTTACACGCTGTTGTGTTTCCCTCCAATTTCATAGTCTTATTGCTTTGTACATGTAGGCCTATAAGTTAGCAGAATTTTCTTTGTCTTTTCCCCATTTTGACACAGTTTCATCGCTCAGTTTTGCTAAACCTTTATCTCTGAACATTTTTTTCTGAATCTCCATGGCATTGGTTTATCATGAACATAACCTTCAAATGCTTTTTAATAAAACAAACCATTTATTGGTTTCCTTTTGCCAAAAAGTGACTTAAGCTATCTTACCTCGCATTTTTAAATCTTATAGTTACACAAATTATATATAGGTTTATTACTTCATTTGCTCGAGGAAAACGGTTAAAAACCGGCACGGAGTTAAACAGTATAAACTGTGATATTTCAGGCAATTTTTAAAAGCGACTTTTTCAATCTCGTAAACTCGTCTGCAAGCATTAAAAACAAGAACCAGGTCGCACTTCGTCAGCATTAGCATCGAAGGACTGAAAAAGGGCCATTAGGAAAATAAGAATTTCATATCGCCTTAAATCATACTCCTTTATGCAGGAAACAACCATCAGATTGTGTTAGAAAATTTACTCTTTGCATATATTCGATATCAACCCAATGAGAAAAAAAATCCAATTTCTGTTAAAAGAGCGCATACATTTACGCGTACTCTTCTGTCTATTTCACGTGGCTTAATTCTTGTAAAAGATAAGCGTATATAAGGGAATTACCTTCACATGTGGAGTAAGATCTTAGTCATAAATCCTACACAACAATACCTGAGGTTTACTACTAAAATTTTATTAAACATAATTATATTTTTCTCAACTTTTTTTTACTCCTTATGTTATCAAGTGTAATGCGTATTTTTTTTATTTCAAAGACAGGTTTTAATAAGCGCTGAGAGAGCACCGTATGACCTTCAGAAGTTGGGGGAGCACCTTGTGACCTTCAATAGGCTATAATGCACAAGGTTACCCAGCTTTGGACTACAAATGAACAATTAAAAATGAAAATTTAAAATTTAAAATTGCAACCCCTTAAATCTTGTTGTACAAGATTTAAGGGGTTGCAATGAGGGAAAAGTAACCGACATGTATTTTGCAGTCTCAATATCACCTTCAGTTGAACCAATGCCATAGAAGTGTTCAATATGAGTTAGTGTATCGGTGCGTTTGTAGCAAATAGAGTATAGTTATCGCAGGGAATTCTCATTCAGAAGGATTATTCAATCTTGGGAATATTTACTATGATTGAAAAATGCAAAATTCATAAGGGCCTGCAAACTACATAAATACAATGTTTGCTTTTCTCTATATACGTGTTCAGAGAATTATAAATAATTTGCCACGTAAAATTAAATTGGTTAGCAAGAAAGATCAAAACAAGCAAACAAACAACGGAAACAAAGAGAAAACAGAAACATGCAAGCAAGCAAGCAAGCAAGCAAGCAGGCAAGCAAACAAACAAACAATCCAACAAATCAACAAACCTACCAACAAATGAACAAAAACAACCAGCCAACAACAGACAACGAAAACAAAGAGAAAACAGAAACAACCAACGAACCAAGCAAGTAAGTAAGCAAGCAACCAACCAACCAACCAACCAACAAACCAACAAACCAAAAAACCAACAAACATAAAAACAAACAAAACGATGAAAGCCGCAGAGACAATAATACAAAGATACTCCCACTTGGCATGCTTGGTGAAAGCATAGTTTGCATGCAGTGTTATATATGGGAGAAGTGTCATTCAACGTCTTTACAGATTACATGTTTTCTTAAAGTATGACAAAAGGTGTATTCCTCATCTAATTTACAGATTACATTTAATTGTTATACAACGTACTTTGGTTTTGTAGTGTTACACATAATATAACAAAAGGGAGTATTTTATCCAATTTCTTTAAAGATTACATAATTTATCATGTTTATCATAGTTCGGTTATGGTGTATAACATGATATGACAAAAGGGAGAATTAACATTATTTTCTTTTAGTTTGTAGTATTTGCCATCTGATTCGTTATAGATCACATCATTTTGGTATAGTTAGGTTGTAGTATTACAGATAATATGAATTCTTTGCCGATATCATCATTTTATCATAGTGTGGTTTGTAGTGCTAAACATAATATGACCAAAAGAAGTTTCATTCTTGTACTTTCTTTCCGATAATATAATTTTATCACAGTGTAGTTTCCAGTGTTACACATAATATGACAAACGTCAACACCATTCTTGGTTTTTACTTTTTTAAAGATATCATTACTTTATCATGGCGTAGTTTGCAGTGCTATGCTACACAAAAATATGAAGAAAGCTTGTACTTTTTTGCCACACAATGATGACAAAAGTCGGGTTTCTTCTTGTACTTTCTTTGCGATAACATAATTTCATCATAATATGGTTCGCAGTGCTACACATGGTATGGCAAAATTCAGTATTCCTCTTGTGATATCTTTACCTGTTACATAATTTTATATAGTGTAGTTTGCAGTGTTACTATTAATACGATAAAAATAGAATCCTTCTTTGTAATTTCTTTACAGATTACATACCTTAAAAAACACAGGGAGTACTTTCATAAATAAATAAATAAATAAATAAATAAATAAATAGATTACACGTTCTCCTTATGATTTGGTATATAACAAAATAGTTCCTAAACTAATTTACAGATGATCTACTTTTGTTATACTGTAGCTTGGTTTCGAGTGTTTCATATAATATGCCAACGGAGTTTCCTTCATGTAATTTCTTTACAGATTGAATTTCAACGCATTTGTATTACATATATTGTGTAAAAGAAACAGTATTTTTTTCTTTACATATTGCGTCATATTTCAACGTGAGGAGTCATGGGTGAAAGAATCTATTAGTTAAATCAGTTGATTTAGTACAGCCAAGCACTCAATTTATCTTAAGTTTCCCATTTAAACTCGCGGGTCCAGTTCGAATTTTCAGCCAAACTTTACCTTTCGAACATTATGAAAATTTTCGAAAATTCAATAGAAGAAAGGAAATCATTGTGTTCAACATAAATTTTATTTAATTTTTGTTCTTTTAATGTTGTGAGCAAAATGAAAGGTCAAGGCCTAGTATGCAAATAATGAAAATTGAAGTTTTCCCCGACATAGAAGTGTTGTGGATTAAGGCCGACAGATTGTAAACATAAATGACTTGTTTGATTTATTAGATTGAAATCGATTAAAAATGTGAAAACGTTCCAAATTTCAGATTTCTGCTAGTACTCAAATTAGTAATTGATTTTAAGGTAACGGACTACCTTGAAAATAAAAACTGCCATTTTATATATAAACCAAAATTCATATTTTGGTATGTTATTATATGTGACAAAGTAAGTTGAATGCAAGAAAAACTAGGGTCGAAGGTTATCTCATTTGCATAATCAGTAGCGGCCATGTTCAGGTACTTTGTATATGTTGTTTTACAATTTTCATTTTTCAAAATATATATTTAAATATAGAACACGTTTAAAATGGCGTAACAGAGCCGAATTTCTAATTTGGGGTATAAAGTTTTGATATTTTGAATAAAATCCTGAAAATTAGCATTTTTGGACATTTTTGATAAAAAGATGTTAAAAAAAATACATTTCTGATTCATAGTTTAATTAAATCTGAAGCAAAATAAAAAAGCTCTGCTACGCCATGACAGCTCTTTTCGTTTTCAAATGGGACACCTTAAACGACAAAAATAACGCGTCAAAGATAACAACAGTTGAAAAAAACAAAACAAAAACAAACAAACAAACAAAACATGCAAATTAGGTTCAGCATTTACATTTTTAAATCATATTTCAATGATCTATTTTAATTTTAACTTCAGTTGTAGTTATTGGCATAGTTAAAACTGCTTTCTTTTTCAACATGTGAATTTTTACAGGTAAATATCTTCTCTTGAAATACATAAGAATTAATTTCTTATGTATTCTATTGTTTTTCAAGGGACGATATTTATCATTTATGAGAAATGTGCTCGATTTACGACCTTAATGTGCCATAACCTTGGAACCATGACTCCGATTTATATCAAGTCAAAGCAACTGAAAGATAAAATTCTGCTGCTTGTCATAAGTATATTTCTAAAATTGGTGTATTTAACCATTCCCCTTATAGCCGCCACCTTATTACAATTTGCCTCTTTCTTATTCTCACAATAGATTCATTTCTAAAAATACCCAAGTTTTCACAAAACCTTTAAAAAATAATGTTATTGTGAGAAGAACGCACACAACCCCCCCCTTCCCCCGCACAACCACACACGCAGACACACACACCACACACACAACCCTCTTTCACTAGGCTAATTATGATTTCCCTCAAAACCATCAATTGATACCCTTATGAATGCGTATTTGGACATATCGAGAACCTGATTTTTGACCTTGTTGCTGCTTAAAGAATTGCGTATACAGGGCATTACCGCGTAACTTATTTGACCTTTTCGTCTTAAAGAATACTGGATATTGCCGCATAACTGATTTGACATTTTCTTTTTAAAGAATTGCGTATACAGGACATTACCGCATAACTTATTTGACCCTTTTCTTCTTAAAGAATACTGGATATTGCCGCATAACTGATTTGACCTTTTCTTCTTAAAGAATTGCGTATACAGGGCATTACCGCGTAACTTATTTGACATTTTCTTCTTAAAGAATACTGGATATTACCGCATAACTGATTTGACATTTTCTTTTTAAAGAATTGCGTATGAACAGGACATTACCGCATAACTTATTTGACCCTTTTCTTCTTTAAGAATTGCGTATACTGGACAATAGTGCGTACTAATCTGCCCCTTTTCTTTGGAAGAATTAACAAATGCCATTATTTTCAAAACATTTGACTACTAGTATTTCCGTTATATTTTATTCGCGGTATGTGTATTGTTTAATGAATTTGATTTGAGTATTTTCACGTATTTTATTTGCTTCTTATTTACTATGGGAAAAGTTAGCTCGTCACGAGAAATTATGCATACTGGACATTATCGCGTAACTGATTTAACCTTTTCTTTGGAAGAATTAACAAATGCTATTATTTTCAAAACGTTTGACTATTTCCGTTATATTTTATTCATGTTATGTGTATGTTAATGCATTTGGTTTGAGTATTTTCACGTATTTTATTTGCTTCTTATTTAAAACCTCAGCTCCTCATGAGGACATTGAATTTAGTTGTATTATTAATTTGTATGAATTAACATTTAAAACGTATTCGTTAAAGTGTGGCTGAACCCTCTCATCAATAATGAATTAGTGGCTGAATAAACATTCTTAGATTAAACCATACTCTTACGGTTGTTTAGCAAAACATCAATATTGCAAATTTAAATAATTGCGTCGAAGAAAAATTAAAATTGGGTAACAGAAACATAATTTTTTTACCAAATACCCTAAAGGACAGTGTGTGTGAGCTTGTGTGCTCGACTATAATCTAAAAAAAAAAAACATTTCTCGGATCTGAAATTTTACCAAGGTCATGAGAAAAATGACCCCCCCCAATACCCAAATCTCAATATTGATGGGGACAGGGTTATCGATCGTGTCAACCACCTTTAATTTAAGCTTGAATGGGACCTTTTGTATAGGGTGTAAATTATGTAGGCTCCGACTTATTATGTAATGGCATGGCAAGAATAAGTTTAAAGAAAGAAATTTTCTGTGCTGCAGTGCATTTACCAGCAAGAATAGGTTTGATGAACGAACTTTTTCTACCAGAATTAAAATACAAGAAAAACTAGATAGCGAAACACGAGTTGCGTAAACCATTAAATTGTGCGTGAAAATCTTAGTTTATACTGTTTTTACGATTAGGCTACATATTAAACGTATTTATTAAGATGATTATAGAACAAGGAGAACTGTTAATATCCTGGACGCTTTGACATTGATGGCTTCACTAGGTATTAACTCGACATTTGTTAGCTATGCAATAGAATATAATCGCGTCTTTAGGGTGAAAAAGGAAAATCGAACAAACATTCCATCCAAGCATGATTAGTATTCCAGAAATAAAATACGATTTATTTCCAAAACACTTTATACTTCATCAACACCCATTAGTGTTAACGACTGAATATTTTTTGTATTTTATTACAATAACAGGAAAAGCTAACTATTCGCTTTGAAATGAAATCACCCTTGGCGAGATTTGTGTTTTCACCATAGCTTTATCCAATAAGCATCAGACATTGAATTGAGCTCAAGTTAAGTTTGGTAACAAAAAGTACTGGGCTCTGAATATTTATTCATGTGGATGAATAACGCTATTCCTATGTGTTTATTCATTTGTAGCAAATACGAGCAAAATGGATACCTTATGATAAAAAGTGAAGGTTACAAGAAAAGTTGGGCCGGATAGAGAAAGTTCCGCTTTATATGAAAGGCATCCCTTAACCCCTTTTGCCTATTTTTAGACACCCCTTCGTTAAAATGGTTCTAATTAGAACCATTTATGGTAAAAGAACTATCAAAGTAAACGCAATGATTATTAGAGCTTGGAAAACTATTTTAGTTCTATACGGAGCACTTTTCCTTTTGCAAACCCTTTTTGAATGGTTACACACTAGACCTTACATACAGTTCAAACCGTTTGCTAACATTTTAATCAACATGTATTACCCGTGAAAACAGCCCAGCCGTTGATAAAATTTAAACCCATTTGTTGGAGAATGTAATAAATATCTTTGCATATTTTTGGGCAAAATGGTGCTCTGGAATTACTCAAAATAATTGGTCTTACAGTCAATCCTCTAGGCAGTTTCATAGAAATCTCTAACTGTTTATTGTTTCTAGAACCAAAATATTGTAAGCACTCTTAAACCTTCAGAAACTTTAACACTGGAACTGTTTTTTCATTTTTAAAATTACAAAAATTAATATCCAGCATCACTCTGTAAAACTCTTCTGATTTTATGCTTATATACTTTACTAATCTATTTGTTACAATATAAATTTCGAAACTAATAACAAGTGTTTTTTGTGCCCTCTAATTTCCAAAGACGTTAAAATAATTACAAAACTTACAACGACTTAAAATTTCAAATCCGCGTGGTACTTAAAAAAGGTCTTTTGAAAATTTGGAGTATATACTAATAAAAGTCGCGTAGACTTATTTTTAATTTTTGGAATTGTATAGAGGGGGTTAGCACTTCATCACCAATACACCTTATAGTTTTTAGGCAAAAACCTGGAAAAATGTACATTAATGGTAGTTTCGGTAGAAATGCCTCACATTCTTAATTCGTCCTGTTACGTGACACAATGATTTCAAAACAATCGCACTAGTCTGTCACTTTAATAAATGAATAACGCATCGCATGACATTTGTAGACTGAATTTTTCCTGGTTTAGACACAGAAATATGTACAAGCCATACACCACAATTGTTTTCAAATATTGAAAATACCTGGGAAATGTATTTTTC
Organism: Ophioderma brevispina; assembly: GCA_023653785.1. Classification (NCBI taxonomy): domain Eukaryota; kingdom Metazoa; phylum Echinodermata; class Ophiuroidea; order Amphilepidida; family Ophiodermatidae; genus Ophioderma; species Ophioderma brevispina. Next base: position 26,327 of record JAMKCH010011930.1, on the reverse strand, counting down.
ATTGTCTATAGATTCGTTTATCCCAAGAGACTCCTTTAATGGCGTAAAAAGTCACAGAGTGCGACCGAGATATGACTTGTAAACTGCACCTAGCGCTTTAACGAAAAATTCCTGATTACACATTAGAGTCTAATTGTATTGAATGTTTTTTAGCTAGGCCAGTGTTTATGACAGCCGTCGTCTTACATCCACTCGAAAAATATTCCAATCATACCCAGTAGAAGAAATGGCCCTTTAAAAATAATTGATTTATGTTTAAAGGCTGGCCAGAGTTTCCGGAATGAGGGTGCACCTCTCGCAAACACAATCGTGTTTTTTTGCATATTCTAATGCTTGTCCATATCCTACTCACTGTGTGAAAAGCAAGCTAAAAACGAATCCTTTCATATAAAAACTCACACTTTGTTGATAATTCCGGATTCCGGAATTTTTCGTTATACACGGTCCTATGGTACTTTTAAACACGGTGCATGTATTTACTGCAATGAAACGAAAAATCCGATTCATCTGGAACTTTCGAATTAAGCATTTTAAGGGTGACTATCTTTAGTTCAAATGACTATGTTAATACTGCACAAAATATTATATATTTCAAAATCTCTGGAATCATCCTTTTAAAAAGGTCATGGCCCGATCGCTAATAAGCCTCGTCCCCAGGTACCCCCAGATTTTACCGGAGTGGTCCAAATTTTTGGTATCAGAAGAAACTGCTATTTTTTCTCATTTACGCCTTGAAACTCCTTAGCGCTAAGCAGTTTACTTGAATTATGAGCGAAAATTGCCCCACATTTTGTCGACCAATATTAATTGTACACAGCACTCTATGGGCTTATAAAATATAACGTTTTTAAAGAAAGTCTCACCATCAAAACGATTGAATATCGGCCGCGAAAATTGTACGGATGGAGTTGGGGAGTAAGTCCATTCAATCAAGACAAAACTTCCATCCACTTAAAATCGGGCCCATCGCCCCTTTAATGAATTCATCTGCATGGAGCAATGGTAAATTTATAATTTATGAGATATATCGCGAACATTGTGACTATATTAATGTACATTCCATGTTTGTATATCTTAATTGTTTTATATCCCATAACCATTGATGTTTCCCTAAACGACATAAATTGACACCTATAATAATGGGTCTGATATTACAGGGTAACGTAATAACGTGATGGAGTGGAGATTGGTACTAGAACACGCCAAAAGAAAGCACATGTACTATTCACCACTGCACGTAATCCTACGACAGAGTGATGACAAAGAGTGTCCAAATAAGAAAGAATATTCATTAGAACCAATTATTTTGTTTATAATTGTTGTCCCTTTTTTGTCGATGACTAAAGGGGGATGCGCCATTTAAGGAATGGAAGTTTTAATCTTATTAGATTGCTTCACCTTCCAAAACCCCATCTGTAAGTTTTTCACCGGCCGGATATTCAATCCGTTTCGATGCGAGAGCTAACAATAACCGAGATGTCCTCTGAAGCCTGCGAATTAATGAATAGATGTGATATTTGAGGTGGGGAGGGCCTAGTTCAAAATTGGTCTTAGCACGAAAGAAAAGGCATACAAAATATGGACACTGGGGTAAGTGGGACTAAACTACATATTTCCCCTCAATCAGAACAAAATTTGGCAACATGACACGTGTGTCCAACAATCTACGGTTCTGCTTTACAACATTCAAAACTCACGAATGGATTTTATTCTATCTTGAAAGTGTTTAAAAGGTCAAAGGTCAACACTGACCGCATTTTAGTGCCAAAATCTGGCGAATTATTTCTTAATTAAGGGTGTTAATTGTCTAAAAAATGGTTGCCAATATTTTTTACTACTGAAAGTAAGAGAAAAAGTTTAAGTCTAACTAATACATTTAATATCTATGGATAAAATTAATGTTTTTTCAAGCAAGTTTCAAAAAATTATAACAAATTCTGCAATTAATATGCCAATGAGCTAAGTTAATTATGCTGCTGTCCCACTTACCCCCACATGAAATTCACTTAGGGGTAAGTGGGACATGGCTTTTAGCTGGTACTTATTTTTATCTTTTTGGTATATTTTATTTGAAAAACTATCAATTCCCTAAGACATTGTTCATTATAATACACAAATTTATGATAAAAATACATATTTTTCTGAAAATATGAATTTAAAAAGACCAAAAAATGATAAAATAGGCAATTTCGGCATGTTATTTATTCGAAGTACAGGTGAAAATTATGAGCTGCAAAATATAATATCATATTTTGTTTTATTGTTATTATCATATAAAGTATTCTGAAACCAACTTTCCAATATTAACATCAGGAATAGATATTCTTTTTTTCGTGATAGCCTTTTACTCCCTATCTGCATAAATAACCCAAGTAACTGTCCCACTTAACCCCAATTTGGAATAAATAACAATGGGATAACTGGACAGTTCTCTAATTAGCTCACGTTTTTCTATGCATGTGGTACTTATACACGAAGTAGTTAACAAATAGCCTCATGACCCACATTGATAACTATTAAAAGTAATGTTTTTTCCTTCAGAAAAACCTCCATGTCTTTGTTTTCGAACCCAACAAAATGCCGCCACTTTTACCCTACATTTCTGTAACATGCATCTATACTGGTATTTTTATTTTCATCTTGCTCGTCGTTCGTACGTACCTCCGCTACAAACGCCGTAACAGGCTTATAAGATTAGTTTTCATGCAGTTTAAGAGATCGAGTGTTTTGACCTTTGTACATGAAACAATTACAACAGGAAATTTCCAAACTAATTCATCTGCGTTGAAGCTGCCCACCGGTGATGTTGCCAATAACCTTTGTGGGCCTATTTTGTATGATTCGCTAAGAAGCTATAACTCTTGCAACATGCTAAAATGTAATCAAACATGTCTCAGAAGTTACGAATTAGCTCACACTGTAGCAAGGCACAACTGTACACGGTATCAGTGCTTTTAATGGCTTCGCATAACAGACGGCTATTTGCGTTTGAATCCACCAAAAGTCTTGTCATCAGAACTACTCCTCCGAATCACGCTTCGTTCTCATCAAGTCTTCATCAAATGTAAATTTTGGTTATTTCGAAAAAGCATAAAAGAACGGCTAATTTCAGCTGTGAAAAACCACGGTCGCGCAATCCATTATGGCCGACTTCAAAGTTGATCGCTGGTTGAATATGGTCATTTGGTTGGCAAGTGTGAGATTATTGACCCATTGTCCGCTTTATATAATACCATTTTTAGTTTAAAAAAAACTAGTTTGCGACAGTGCAATGGCCTTGGTCATAACCTAACACTTTTAAGTTTACATCCGAATTTCCTACTAAATTTCCCTCCTAGTTTCTAAGTTATGCTCAGATTAATACAAATCCTTTATATGTTAACAAAAATCGCTTAAAGTCACATAATGTTTTCTCCAATATTACTTTTTAGCTCCTTTTATTTACATAACAGAGCATTCCTGAATAAGACCCACAATAATAATCCATCAGCTCACGATCTTAGGTATACACTTCTGAAAATATGCTTTCTTATCTTCGGTCAAAAAGGTTGTTAACACTACAAAATAACCTAATCCTCCTTGAGATATCTCCGTTCATTATTAACCAAGAACAGCACAAGGATTGCCATCACCTAACATGAAAAAAGTCCTAAACTAGTTTAAAAGAGTAAGAATTTTAAGCCTTCTTCGGCCGAGGCAAATTATTATGGTAGAGTGTTGAAAACTCCTCATTAAAGTTGCTAAACACTAAAAAAATCACCATATACTCGTTTTAATGATATCTCCTGATCATTATTACCACCAAAAACACAAAATGATTGCAATCTGGGGGTGATAAAAAGGTCCTAAAGTAGTGGAAAGAGTAAGAATTTTTTAAGCATTTGCCAAGCAATTACGTAGTACTTGGATGTAAACAGGGGCTGGGAAAGTGACAGCGGCGCCGCGGTGCGGCCGCTCTTGCCCCTTTTTTTTTTCGGCCCCGTGAGGCATTTGCGGTTCCGATTAGCCCGGCGTTAGCGATAACCTTGTCAAGGATGAGAATTGCATATCTTGCACACAACCGTGATCCTCGCTGGTCCTTGTGGTTAGTACGGACCTCATGATACAGGGCTCTCGGGTTCCGACCCATCGCTAATATAACTTTTCAGCATTATTTTTTTTCCAGGTCAGAAGGAAAACTTTTTTTGTTTTAAGTCACAAATATGAAAAAAAATAATACGCTGCCCTTGAGGTTAGTGAGGGAGACCGGCTCCTGGAGAATGGAGTGTTTTGTCAAAACCTACCGCGTGCAATTGGTTTAATCTTGCTCATTTTTCGGTTAGTTTAAAAGGCAGAAACGCAGATGCAGAAAGAACAGCAGGACGGCAGAATAGAAAATCGAGCATACTGAAGCAGAAAAACAAAATGGCAGAATGAGCAATTGAGCAGCGAAGCGAAGGGACAGAAATGGCCAGAAAAGCTGATTGGCATGCAGAAAGGGGCACATATGGCATTGACCGGGGTGTGTGGTGTATATCTATATATATATAAATATATATATACTATCTATCATATACTATATATATATATATATATATATATACTATCTATATATATCATATATTGATGAAGGAAGTAGTCCAATAACTAATCACCCCCAATGTCAACGCCCGTTGAACCAAAATAATCTCATATTTTACCTAATAGTTTACGCTTTGCAACACTTTGTTCTACTTACAAGTACATTGTAACGATTTTATGTTCTAAATGGTAAGGTTTTGAGAAGGCGCTTTTTGGCGCCACATATACTAGCAATCAGTAAACCCAATGTCATTAATAAATTTTCATGAACTGCGACCCCATCCCCCCATGTTTAAAGGAATTCGTAATGACGCCACTGAGGGCCGGGTTAATTTAAGGTCTGTTTATACTTCTACTGCATTGTAGTGCAGTATTGCAATGCAGTCGACCAAAATCGTTACTGTAATTACTCGCAGTGTGCAGCAACGCAATGCCAGTACTGCAACTGCAACAAATTAAGTTAAATTTAATTGACACTGCAGTGACCTGGGTTGACCTGCATTAAATGAATGCGATTAGGAGTGCAGCGGAAGTGATGGACGTTTGCAGTAAAGGTCCGTTCATGCTTCCACTGCAATGTAGCAGTGTGTTGCCATGCCATTGATATACTGCAATGCATTACTACCACAAAGTTCAATGTTTTTTAACCTTGCCATTGTTGCAGTGGTTTCGTCAAGTTGTGCAGAAAGTTGGTCGGATATAGAGGCAATGCAGCAATCACTGCAAGCAACTGCATTGCGCAGTGGCACTGACTAACTGCACATTGCATTGAAAGTATGAACGGACTTAAATGTTACGCACGGTACTGTAGCATGAAGTGCAAGGTGGAAATATGACCGGACCTTTAGGATAGCAAGAGTAAAGCCACTAGCAATAGACAGCGTTTTTTCCAATTTAGATTTTTTTTCTTTCTTTCTTCCGCAATTTTTGTTTTATATTTTTATTTGCGTTTTTTATGTTGAGGTGTATTTTTTCCTGAATTTTTTTTTAACATGCAATTTTTTTTTGCTTTTGTTTTGTTTTGGTTTTTAATTGATGTTTGTTATTTTTAATATCTTTACTTTCATTCCCGGTACGTTTTTCGGACATGGTAGATGCCAAGTAAGCCCCATACCGTCTATCGTTTGTTGAGAATGTCTCGCAACCGTACCTAAATCTAAACAAGCAGTTTGCTATGTTTAATAGGAAATAATTTATTTTCGTGTGCACGCATTTTTGCCTGTTGAAACAATCAGGGTCCATATACAGGAACAAAATTAAAAACTCCCAGATCTTGTTGAACAGGCCAAAGTGTTTCCCCCCCTGCCGTATTTTGCTATTATGCTACCCGGGTATTTCTTCATATTTTTGCCATTCTGGCCATGGGGGTGATCTGCTGCTTTCTGCCGCTGCTGGCCATGTCCATTCTCTCTACTGTATATGACGTCCTTCTACTTTTGTCTTTTCGTTCTCCTTCTGTGCCGATTCTGCAGGCCCATTCTACTTTTCTCTTCCGATGTCTGCCCATTCTGCTTTTCTTCTGTCTGGCTGCCCTTTTTCCACCACCGTTGACTGGAACACCATCTCTTGAGAATCTTTGACCTCGGTAGGTCCGAACCAGCGTCCACCAACACCCATAGTTTTTATTAATGATAATCAGCAAAAATCAGAAGCGTGTTTTCGTGCGCATTCAAATAATTACCGGGACGAAGTGTAAACTGAGTATCAATGGATACATATTTAGTGTTCCCGTAACGAACGGAATGGCTGGACTGGGGACGGACACACTAACAGAGTTTCCAGGCGATTTGAAGAAGCTTGCTTCGCAGCTCAAAAACTTGATTTTTACATGTATAAGCCCATAGAGTACTGTGTAAAATTCATATTGGTCGACCAAAAGGAGCACATTTCGCTACATAACTTCCAAACCACACTTCTTTGGCTCTAAGATTTTCACAGGTAATGAGAAAAATAGTAAAGTTTTCTTCTGATACCACAATGTTGACGCACTTCCGGGTAAAATCTGGGGCTTCTGGGGACGTAGGCTATTAGCGATCGGCCATGGACGCCTTTAAAAATAATTTGAACAAAATTGCTCTTTCTTGTCAATGTAACGAAGATGATATTTCTTTTCTATTTCTCCTTCTATTTCAAGCTCGGTCTTTGACCTATTCCATGGCAAGAGCTTTATTTTAAAACATGTCATCTTTTCCGGAGCCACTTTTTAAAAAAAATTTACTGTATACCTCTATTTGCGTCGGATTTGCAATAATTTTTGTATCATTTTTCAAAACAAAGACTGTAATTTCGCCTTTCCCTTCGACCATTCAAAATGGTGCCCATTGGCGCCGCTAACAAATAACATGCGTCCATACTTAAATTGACATGTCAACTTCAAATTTTAATAACGTTGTGTCACAAATAGATAGGGCTATTCTTAAGATTCTGAAGTAGTTTTCAAAAGGTTTATACTATTTTGGATAGCAAGATTGTAACTGTCCATTTATTCGTCTACATTCTCTGAAATTTTCAATTGAAACAGATGTCCTACTTTTGAAAAAGAAACAATTACCACAATGTACATGATAACATACCGATTATCGATAGTTCGCCGTATTGTGGCATGAGTAGTCATTGAAACTTGTCACCATAAGAGAAGAGAGAGGTTGTCAATGATGTTGACATGCTGAATTCTACATGGTACACCTGACTTTAAGGCAAAAAAGCAAGTTTGTTTGGCAGGTTGGTATTCCAAAAAGCTAAATGTAAAATGCGTTTTTTTTATTTTTTGATAAAGTGGGTGTTCCCAGAAAATCGCTCAAAATCGGCCATTTGTCACTTCAAAGGAGTTGCAAATCAAGTTTGAGTGTCAACATATCAGTTTAATAAAAAATATTTGGGATCACTACTTTCTTTTTTTTTAATTATATTTTTTTATCTCTGAGATGTTTTAGTCTAAAAAATGCATTTTTTTTCAGTAAATGAAATAAAAAAACCATGCTTAAAAATTGGCTCCAAATCAAAATGTGCGGGCACTAACTGGAAACAATTTTTTCCTAAAAACAACTATTCCCCCACCCACCCACCCACCCACCCACACACACACCCCCCCACAAACCCACACAACACACAAACGCGCGCCCACACCACAAACTCGCACGCACGCACACACAACACACACTCACACACACGTAACACACACCTCTACAACCCTAAGGAATAACAAACAAACAAAATGCCATAAGTAAAATAAGCAACCATCGGACTACCGTGAACGAATCTAAATGACATTGTCTTCAACACGAATATTTTAAGTTAACTTAAAGTATAATAAAGAGCCACACTACTTAAAACATTTGGTCCTCAATTAATTCGTGGTCATTCTAACAATACATCTGATATTAATATATAATAATTAACAAACTATCCTTCTACAAACATATAATTTAAGAAATTTGAATTACATGAAGCATTGCATTTTTAAATTTAACCCATAATCGTAAGTAAAATTCAAAAAATATTGGTTTTTCATCAAAGACGTAACAAGTTTTTAGGGCAAACCCTTGAAGTTAGGCTCCTTAACATGTTTGAAAAATGGAAACATGCAATGAAATGGCTTTAAGCCCTCAAATGTAACCTCAATTTCTTACTACTTAAGGCCGCATATCAACAGATCGGCCAATTAATGAAATAAATTCCACCTGTACTGACGTAACAGCATATTTATTCATTTGGGACCCTGCAATCTTTTTTCCATTCAGGTAATTATGCTACTTGGTACAGATAAAACTCGAAACTCCTACCCTTCCAAAAGTTAACCTTAAGAAGTTATCATCCCTCCATTTGTTTCAAGAAATATCCAGTAATGATTGAAGTAACAATTTGGTAGAGAGGCGACTTTGCATAACAGTAGCTGCCGAAAAGAATCGAAAAGGGTTTTAACAAAAAATATTTAAAAATAATCTCTTAGAAATCAACTAGATGCAAGCAGTGGTGTGTTGTAATGCTACAAATCTGTGCTTGCAAAATTAAATGAGTTTCTTTGGTTAAAATCGGCTAACAATGGTCATGTTATTGCATTGACGGGTGCATGGAGATATTTCATCATAGAGACATTGTTGCTTGTGAATGGATGCAAGAGTGCCATTAGCTGTATTTGTGACAAACATACTAAGGATTCAAAACACATATGTAATAATACAGTCTTCTATTGGTTACTGAAGCACCCAGAATGCATCAAAATACCAACAAAATGCATATTTTTATAAATGTCTCTCTGCCTTGCTCGGCTTTATGATGTTTCGATGATACATACTATTTATTAGTTTAACAACACTTAAACGTAAACTTTTGTCCAATCAAGTTGCATTCTGTGAAATTTCCCCCCAGCATGGCCCTTTCTTCTGCATAATTAATTTGTACGCCATTATTTTGCATCAATATAGATTTAAAATGAATTAAAACAGAAAAATTCAAGCAGCAAATAATATGCATTCTGGTATTTATTAATATTTTTCTTAAAATACGTATTTTATATCATTTCTGGTGCATTCTGGGTATTGAAGTAAGCGGTACAATGATTGTATATAAGAATAACACTGTTGTATAGCAGCGATTCTAGTCCTTGTAGTATAGTTGTCTCAGTTGGTGTATTATTACTGAACACTGCTCAGGGAACTCTAGAAGTCAGGAGTATCATTAAGGTTTTCAGTATGTCGACAGATTTGATAGCGGTGATCGACCAATAGCACATCAGAGTAATTATCAACTAATATGTACTGAAGTGAGCGTCCGCATATTACACATTTCATGTACAATGTATAAAGGGTGCCTAAACATGTTTGATAATCTTTATTTTCACGACACACACAAAATAAATCAATCAAAATAATCGAAAACGCATATATTGTTGCTTATGTAAGCTGAATTGCTTATATAAGCTACACATCGGTCAATGTGTACAAGAGTATGCTTCACGTTTGTTATGTTAATTTCAATGCAAAAGGTCACTGGTTTTGGTAATGTTTAGAGTTACAAAACTGATTTTAATAATTGAAAAAATAACCAAAACACTAAAAACAAGCGTGTATTAAAGGATAACCACAAACCAACTCATAACACGTTGTATTTAAAGTATCAACCAAAACACCTATAACAGCGGTGTATTTAAAGTATAAACAAAACAACTATAAACCAGCGTGTATTTAAGGATAACCACAACACTATAAACAGCGTGTATTTAAGGGATAAACAACAACTATACAACAAGCTGTATTTAAAGGATAAACCAACACTAAAAAATAAACCGCGTGGATTTAAAGGAATGAACCCAAAGCACTATTAACAAAGCTGTATTTAAAGGATAAACCAAAACACTAAACAGCGGTATGTAAGGAATAAACCAAACAACATAACAGCGTGTATTTAAAGGATACACAAAACACAAAAACAGCGTGTATTTAAAGGATAAACCAAAGCACTATTAACAGCGTGTATTTAAAGGATAAACCAAAACACTATAAACAGCGTGTATTTAAAGGATTAACCAAACCACTATGAACAGCGTGTTTTAAACGATTAAACCCAAATAACCACTATAACAGCGTGTATTTAAAGGATAAACCAAAGGCACATTAAAGCGTGTTGTATTGTAAGGATAACAAAAAACACTATAACACAGCGTGTATTTAAAAGATAAACCAAAAACACTATAACAAACCCTGTGTTATAGCGAGGGTGCGGGGCCCAAGTGCCAAACATATCGTTCATCCCCACTACAAAAAGATTTCAACACCTTTGGTAGTTAGTATATGGATCATCTATTCAATGCTAGATATTATACTCTTCGAATTTAAGGTTTTTTTAGGTATAAGGGGGTTAACATTTTGAAATGCTCCATAATGTTGAAATATATGCAGGGCCGTCGCTAGACATTTGCAGGGGGCGGTGTGTAAAGTGCGAAATGTTATTGCTGCTGCCGTAAGAGTCCTTGGAAGCGTAGTGAGCTATTAAAACAATACAACTAACCGCGCACGGTTCGGGACCACTTAAGGGCCATTAAAATTGTCTACGTAGATGCCTTACAGACCATTTTCTTGATCTTTTGAACTGCACACCGCAAGTGCCGTTGACACAAACCGAAAGCATCTGAAAGGGTGGGGTACAAGGGCCCGGCTTAGGGCACCTGCGGGGTGCGGGGCAGAGCCCCTGCCTGGGTCCAGGGGGCAAGCCCCCGGAAGCTCTGGATTTAAGCTATTCAGAACCTTCAAACTGACCACTGTTTGAGGGGTTAATAGTACCAATTCAAACTTCAAAGTTAAAGACCCGAGTTGTAAGACTGCTTTTTAACTTTGCTCACTGAGACGGTCAGTAAGCTTGTAATGCCAAAAAGAATTGCATATAGCGAGGCACCAATGTTTTTAAGGGGTGTGGTGCAGGAGCAGAGCCCTTATGGGGTCCAGGGACGAAGCCCCCGGAAGCTCCTTGGGATTTCGCTATTCGAACCTTCAAGATTACAATTTTTTGAGGGGTAATGGTACCAATTCAAAGAATACTGGTTTCTAACTTTGCTAACTGATACGGGAAATATACACATTATAGCTAGCGCCATGTCTTTAACGTATGCGGTGCATGAGCAGAGCCCCTGCCGGAGTCAGGGGGCGGAGCCCCCGGACGCTCCTTGATTTAGCTATTAGAGGTAAATTTTTGAAGGGTTAAGTATAATATTAATTCAAATGACGCCAGTAAGACCTATAAGTTTTATGGTGTTGGGGGCTAGTGAATCCATCCCTACCAATTTTTTTTCTTGACCAAGTTCACTCCCCGACTGAAATTGCCCCTTATACTGGTAGACCAAACTTGGGAGAATGGCACATGGCTCCCCTCGTGTTTCTCAAATTTATTTAACACATTTAAAAAAAACGAAAAAAATAAAAACATTAACAATTCATGATTACCTTTGGTTAGCTTGGAACAAAACTAATTGGCTTGAGGGGAAGCAAATATTTGTGATATTTGGATTTATGTTAAGTCTGGAGTTCAATCTCAAGCGTTCTGAATGTCCTTCTCCTTTTGTTTCATTCTTACTTCCCTTTCTCTCTTTTCTTTTCTCTCTCTTTCCCTCTTTCTTTTCTCTTCTCTTTTCCTCTCTCTCTCTCTTCCTTTTTCTTTCTTCTCTTTTGGAGGATCGTCTAGTGGAGGGGGGTGTTCCACCCCCACACCCCCCATGGCGACGGACCTGAATATATCCATATTGTCCTTCTAGCCATAAGGATTCAAAAATTATAGTTTTTTTTTTTTTTTTTTTTTTTAAAATTTGGAAATGTTAGTGACTAATGGCTAAAAGTGTAAAAAGGGTCAATTTCCATTTTTTTTTTTTTTTTTAAATTGCTCCAATTTTTGGTAAAAAGAAACAAACTGTTCATAATAGAAATAGTTTGCAGGCATCTGCATGCAATTATCATGCCATCGGCAACATAGGTTCATGGGCAAATATCCCATTGGCAATGGATCTTCTTTGAAATTTAAAATAACCAAAACTATAATTTTTGGGATTCCCTTTTCATAAGGCAATGATTTGTTTCAAGTATAAAATCAGAGATAATTTTCAATATTGACCCCTGTCCAAATTGAAGATTGACATTTTTAGCCTTTTACCCTATAAAGCCATGATCAACGGTTGTGAGTGGTACAAACTATACATGTCTGAAACCTTATGACTAGACGGATAATATGGTATACTTTTCCACATGATTGGGACATTTGTGTAACCTTAAACCCGGTCCCTATTGGAAAAAGTGACACCATAATTTGAGAGTACTAACTACCCGCAGTGACTAGAAGGTCCACAACACATGTTTTCAACCCTTTTCTGTATGGAGATAACGAACTCCTTAAATAAGGCCACATGGTATTCTGCTCCTGCTCTACTTGAAGAATGACCTGCATTTCCCGTGTATCGCCACTTAAAATAATTGACAAGTAAATTCTACGGATCAAGTCGACCACTTCAGAAAGCGTGTGAACTACCATTTATGCCTCCTGACCAAATTAACCTTCACCACGATTTCATATTAAAAAAATACTGACTATTCGCTAGAATGATGGAATATCCCTCGATAAAAGCTAATCCGTATTGCTTTCAGCAATGTACATAGCAGGTATGGTATGGTAATATGATGGTGTCACTACATATCGGTATCAATACCTTTGTAGTAGCCTGAGTTATGGCGTATATGGAAATTTTAAACTTGAACTGCGAAAAGTCGCAGGCAATTCAAATGAGGAACTGTTAATATGGGTGGGCTTATTACAACTGGTATTCAAGACGAGTAAACTCTAGTGGCCATTTTGGCTACAATCTGATAACATTTTGATGTCAACGAATTTTTATATGGTTCTTGATGTTTAAAATTTGCCTTTAAAGACGTGGGGGAATTTTGTAATTTAGACATGACTTTTAAAAAGTCAATGTTATTCTCAACTATTTTGTCAGAAACATACACAGAGGTGCTTTGGTATGGTCAATAAAAATGGTAAAAGAAAACTTAATGAGATTATGCTGAATTGGCGAAGGTGTTCATTTTAAGAAATTGTATTGTTGGGGTGTCAAGCCCTGAATAATAGTCATTAAGCCAGTGACCTTCAAAGGACATAAGAAAGATCCTTATAGCACTTTACACTTTTTAATCAAGTTAGCCTTTCCCAACAGTGATAAAATGGTTTTTCTCATTTGTTTGTGTAAGTCTACTAGCTGAAAGGCTATTCTACTGTTTTGCAGCACACAATACCGTTTTTGTAAAATTGAAACCTTTCGCAATTCAACACAATATTATTATATTTACCTTTCCCGATATTAAAGGCGGTCTCAGAGATTTTGAAATATATGTTGGTGTGTGTATTAATTAGAAATAGTCACCTAGAACTAAAGATAGTCACCTAAAATGCTCAATTCCAAAGTTTGAGATGAATCAGATTTTTCGTTTTGATGTAGTAAACATTTATGTATAGTATACCAGTGCCAGAGGATAATTTGTATAACAAAATTTCCGGATCCGGAATTTTTAAACAAATTTGTGATTTTCTATAGGAAGGACTTTGATTGAGCTTTGTTATTTCACACAGTAACTAGTGTCTGTACAAGCATTATGTATATGCAAAAACATGATTTGTTTGGAAATCGAGGGCGCCCTCCTCGGAAATCTCTGGGTCAGCCTTTAATTTAATAGAATATACAAAAGCATCTGTGTGTGCGTGTGTGTTTCTGACAAAATAGGTTGAGAAGAACATTGCTTTTTAAGTTATGTCTAAAATTGCTCAAATTCCCAATTGACTTTATATTACATGCAAAATTTAATATCCAAGGAACCATATCAAAAATTAATTTGACATCAATATGCTTGCCAGATTTGTTTTGAGCAGCCCAAATGGCCATAGAATCTACTTGTCTAAACTGAGGTTTAAAAGAAACTGTTTATTTGCCCACCCCTACTGTTAACATAAAGAATTGTGGATTTAGTTGACCCAACTCCTCGTTCTATGGTTTCCGGATGATCTGTTAAATATAATACAAAAACCTAACTCAGTGGTCTTATGTCACTGTGCCATATTTTACAATAACGACATAAAAAAAATAGCAAAATTAAAAATATTTACGACCCCCTGTATAAACCAAATTTGACCTTTTCACAATTTTTACAGTTCTTATCCATAACTCCAAAAATATAAGCCATGTATTATAAACTATACCTTTTTGGAATCCTTGTAATCAGACCAAATATCATGGTGTGCTTTTTAAAAAAAACACAATCTGGACATTTTAAAATGTTGACCCCTGTGAAATCAAGGCTGGAGAAACGAAATCGGTGTGGCAAGTGCTTCCATCATTTTTTTAATTATCAGTGCAAAACGTACTCGTGTACCAAAATTCACAACTCGCATGACATTTCCAGATCTGTCCACTCACATGCGCTACTGTCCCCCAGCATTTGGTGCAGAATGTTAATTTTCGGTAATCATATTTTGCATTATTGGAAATTATTAAAAAAATCTTATCTGTGTTTTATTTGGTGTGATAATTTCATAGAGGTTCTCTCAAGTATATTCATAATTACATTACCGTGAGAAATATTATCCTTTCCTTTAAGAGCGCGGATCTCCGTTCTCAAGCAACCACTCGGGCAAATATGTATTTCATTAAAATCATGAATGTACAGTAGTGAACTTATTCATACTTCTATGCCGGCGGGCTTTTTTTAGCTGAAATAGAAGTTTAATATTTATATATCCTACACAAATACATTCATATTACATCAATGGACGTCGATTACATGCTTGCGTTAGATTTTTGTAATATTTCTGTTGACATTATGCAAGTTGCAACTATTATTAAACAAACAAAATAGAAAAAGACGTTAGCAGAACCGGTCGTAGCCCTTATGAGCTACGTAACCGCTTCAATCCTTTTTCCACAATTTGGAATTGGTGTAGTTTGTATGAATTACTTTCTATTATTAATTTTGCTTTATGTATTTCTAGACAATACGAAAATAAGCCAAGTGTATAGATGAATAGAGCTTATACCAAGGCCTATATCCTCTTCGCTTTCGGAAATACCAAACAGACGACGTCGTACAAAAAGGAAGTAGTGTTATTTGTGATGTGCTAGATCTAGAGCACTTTTCCCCGTAACACACGGCAGGGTCTGCCTCCGTGATTTTTTGAAAAGTGGCAAAATGGCATTTAGGGATTGAAAGGCTATGATATCACATCTTGAATATTGTTTGTAGCAATGAACGATACCAACATCCCTGTACAGATTAAAGCTACAACTTGTCTGATCAACATCACTAAGAAACCTTTCATAGAAGAAAAGACTATAAAGAGCTCAACATGTGCACATAAACTTGCAATAAGAGGAGATGTGGTGAAACCGTTAAGATTCATATGAATAGGTTAGATGATAGAGATCCATAAGAGATTCCTTACCATGTTCAACACCACAAATACTAGGACACGGTACCACAACCTCAAGATTTTGTATTGCAAGACTTTATAAACGATTTGCTTCGTGAACACAAGTATCTTTATGCACTTTGCACTTGCTTTTCATACTTTTGATACATTACAATTAAAAAGTCAACGGTTTTGTCTTTGGAACCAGGGCTTTTTGTTGATTTTTGCATGAATTCAATATGTAAGTCTCAAGTCCAAACATCAGCTGTGTTCTCATGTACGTGGCAAAGCTTTCATACGGTGGTAATAAGAAGGGCACCAACTCTTGACAGCATTGTTTTTATCCCTTTATTTACATATTATTAAAGTATGACTTTAAGGCTAACAAATCCAGTTTGTTTTCATTAAGGTAGTCCAAAAATCTCAGTTGGATGTGTTTTTTGTATTTCTTTTTTTTTTTAACTTTTTTTAAATGTTTCCCAAATGCTCAATTGGCAATTGCAAGTCAAACCAGTTGCAAATTATTTTGACTGACAAATTCTTGCTTGATAAAAACAATAATATCGAGTTGGGGACCTACACCTATGTGTTAAAAGTAAATTTTCTTCTGTCTCTTAGGCATTTTGTTTAAAAAAAATACAAATTTTCTACAGTAATGCTTCAAAAAATAAAATAAACAAATGAAATCCGGTAAAAAATCAAAATGCCCCCAGCCTAAGGAAACAAACATGTTGTTTTTTTCTAAGGCTCACGTATTTTCAAAATAGAAAAATAGCGTGAACAAGGATATTTGGCTTATTTTAATTAGACTTATTTTAAAAAGTGCTTTGCTTAACTTTATGTATTCATATTCATAATCATAATCAATGAGAGTTATCGACCTTTTACAATGTAGGCAAGGCGCTATAAAGACAAAGAATGAAACACTATAACTTAGTCAGAGGATGTGCAAGATCAGAGGTATCACGTTATTGAAGCGTTTTGAACTGAGGAACTGGAAGGCCCTTAATTCACAAAAGAACTGGCTTCTCCCTGCCATATACTCTTTGGCGAGTACTCACAAAAGAACTTATGCTGGTTAACTATTACTCCAGATTGAGCCCTACCCGGATTTTACTTTTTGTTATTTTTTTAAAAATATTATGAAGAACAATTTGAAATAGTGGAAGTTCTCAGCTTTGAGTGTCTTCCTATACTTGTTGTTTCACATTTTAGTAGCAAAGGTCCTTCGTAGTAGGACTAAGAGTTAAACCTAGACTAAGTTCCTTGTGAATACAGTAAAAGGTTAAAGTTCCAGGGAAGCCGCATTGACACAGACAATGATATTATCAATGCAGCTACTGCATATTCTTGCACTCACGACCGGGCTCAACCAAGCTTTCGTCTTTACACGACTCATCTTTTTACAAGACCCAAACCAAAATATTGAATAGGTTAGCAATTGAAAACGTTGCAACACACACTTTACTTAGGTAACCAAATCGTACTCTTTGTAATTCTCAAAATGCGGAGGCTGATGTACAAAGTCTACATTTACTTTGAAAATAGTGTTTAGCGGTCTCTGCTGAGATGCACGCACCATTTAAACAGACCCAGTACGTTTTTAAAGAAACAAACACACTCACAAACACAAACACTAACAGAGAACCTGCAAAACCAATTTGAGCTTATCAAAGCTCACTAAATGTCAACTAATTTTGACTTGTTAATAGCCTTAATAAATCAACTTATTTACTTGTAAACAGTACAACCTTTTATCGACACTCGTATTATGTACAAACCACAACGAGTAAAGTTGTTGTCCAAATTGACGCAGCCCGGTCAACGCTCATAGCAAACTTCAAGATTCCCTTGGCAAGAGTTGCAGAATGCTGGCACTACGAGGAAAAATATAAGAGAGGCGGAGAATAGCGAGCCGTATCGATTCAATCTCACTGTTGTCTCGTTTCACACTGACCGATGGTGCTAGTAGCAATAAGATCTATATTGCGTTTAGTAAATCCAAAATATGTCGTTATTCTTCGATGACGTCACAAATTGGAGTTTTTAGTTTACTTCCGCCCTGTTAATTGGATAATCAAGCTCTTGCAATGCTAATCCTGTTTTTATAATAAATTTCCCAGAGCTAGAGTGGATTTCTGCAGTTGGATTTTTGCTCAGCTTCGTGTAATGAGCCTGTACAGTAGTAATTTACGTTCAGTCGTTACGAGCCCGAGACCAAATCCCCTTTGGTCAGAATCAGGTTGCAAAGAATGTTTTACACCAATAAGTACAAGTTCTCTGGATATTAAGTAGTCTGTCTATCCGCTTCCAACACCCATCCAATGAACACTGGAAAGTTATCTCCCTATTACACGGATTTATTCCTTGTTTTGTCGCATGAAGTGATTAGATAAGAGCCTTAAATCAACCGAATTGAAGTATCGTACTTTTGAAATTTCTTATTGGACTGATCTCTATGGGCAGGCGTGGTTTATAAACGCCCAGCGTCCAAGGCTTTCACCTCATGGGGTGCAAGCATGGAATTCCTAGCTAATCCATCTGGTTTTGTTTGTGGCATAAAACATGTAAGCAGCTTTCAACCAGTCCAGGGCAGCTTGCTAGTATCAATACCAAACACGCACTTGACGTGTCTGAACATTACTGGCATTAACTATGATATTCTATTGCAAAGGATAGCCTATTGATGTATTGCTATATTATTTACCCTTGAGAACTGCACACGTTCAAGGATCTATAAGAAAGAGGATTGAATTCCTTAACTTACGAAGGGGCTTATAGAAGATCCGGCCTAACACTGCCTAAGGAGCTCTCTCCTGCTGGTGGGGTAAAGAACAATGTGTAAAGATGGGTGGATGTGGAGATTGATATTTATGTCTAAGGACAAGAACATGCCTAAGACTCGAACGTATGCCTCTTTCTGGTGACGGCGAACGTCTTCTCTGTTGTTACCGCGATAATACCTCCGGAAATATTTGCATTTGTGGGATTCGTTTTGTAGTTCGCTTTAAGATCAGACAAATAGGCCAAGTGCTTTTACTTTTTTTTTGCCCTTCTGCTCTCTCTTAATTTCTTCATGTTTTATAAATTTGTATTTCAATTGCTCTACCCGTTTAATACAATTTTATGACTATTTGAACGAAATTAATGAGGTTCATGTACAAATTTCAAGAAGTGTCAGTACAACTCGTGAATGCAAGATGGTCGGAAGGGCAATGCGAAAAAGCTGCCATTTGTCAGACATCCCATCAAACATACCTTTATGCCAAGTCTTTGGTAAGTGGCTAAGCCACTGACTCAAGGCAAGACAAATTGATGAGTTATCTTAATACATCTTAATGAAAAATGTTTCCGAAGGTAGCGGGGATTAGGTATGCCGTCAAAGTCGATATATAGGTGGGGTTGCCAACCAAGAATTATTGTATGGTATGTTAAAATATTCTGCACAGTATGACGCTTAACGCTAAAACTTTATATTTTTGTAAAGCTAGTCTTTTATTGCCATTACTTAGAGCTGAAAACCGCATGAAAATCCGATATTCCTACCTTTTAGCCCCAAATTGGATTTTTGCCTATATCCTGTGGAAATTGACAATTTTGCCCACTCACGGAATGGAATTGATGACGACATTGTGACGCCATACTAGGTATGTTTGGTACTTATTTTGGTATCAATGAAAAGAAGATGACCATAGCTAACTATCCACTGGTATCAAATTCATAAGCACCAGGTGCTTCGTAACGAATTGCCGATGGGGTGGTAACCCCCATGATAATCCGTTTTTGGGTTAATGACGAGGGTTAATGATTTAATTTAAGATTATCAATAAAACTATCACAATGAGATGAGAAGAAGCGTTACAGTTACTAGCCGCGCCTCATCCTCATCTTCCACTGTTTATCGACTTTCAAAAGATCTTCGACGCAGCAATGTGTCAAATATTGGCGAGGTTGTGAAGAACAAAAGCGTCTAACGCGAACGTCTTATCTTACAAATCACTCTCCAGTGTCAAGATTTTCAATAGACATGCGTAAGAATAGACATTCACGTTAGACATTTATGGTTATGCGCAACCTCCCTATTGTCTGTCTAACCGCCCCATGTTTGATTAAACCTTTTTGCAAGGTGGCCAAAGGTTGTGAAGGCTAGACCACGATCGACCACCTAGAGCCTGCGAGGGAGGGAATTGTGGGCATACCAGGCATATTACTTATGTCTATGTTTGATTTCTTTCAAGTGTAAGGTCACGTCCAGTGGTCACTAAAGCAAAACAGTCATCAAAATGACCAGCTTAACCACGGTCTTCCTGTCCATTTTGTTTTAAACGCACTGTATGGTCAGACATTTCTGACAAAACAACATACATCAAATTTCTTTATTGACGAAGAATTTCTTTATACCCAAATTAAACAAAAATATTCCTATGGTATATATAAGTAGGGCCATTTCGATAAATTATTTTGAAGATAGATAAATTTCAATATCATATTGAAAGATTTGGCTAAATTTAGTACGAATACAAAGACACAATAGTTTGAAGGTCATCATATAATTAGTTGAATGCAGTGCGTCTAATATGAATACAGCAGCATTAGAACAAGTGGCATGCGCGCGTGGTCTAGTGGTTAGCAAAAAGATTCATGGTTCTATAAAATAGCGAGGTTGCGGAAACCTAAATACATACGAATTTGTTTAATTGAATTGTGCACTATTCGCTGGCGTAGTGTACGTAAAAGTAGTCACTGGTTACTGGTTCAACTCTTGTTGCACCTGTTCCGAGTTACGATATACCATAGAGGTTGTGATCAATGTGATCAGTGGCTCTACCAAAGTTAGTGTGAGTCACTTGGACTAGCAACGTTTATATTTTAACGTACACGCTACAGCAGCGAATAAGTAGAATATCCAACTTCCAATTGTTAGTATGAATTAACTTTTAATGATTTGTTTGAGGCATATACAAATATATTTTTTGTTAAAAAGAGTTCTAAAAACCTTATGTTTTTCAGTCAATTTAGGGAAAATGTATCTCCCTTTTCCAACAATAACGGGTAATGCGGGAGAGTTAGAATAACAAATGCTTCAACACTTTAAAATATCTTCAGCCAAGCAAGGCTAGCTAATAGCGTGAAATGCTAACAAGTAAATATTATACATTCTTTTCCATTTAGAGTACGCGTACGCCTGACGTTTTGAAGAAGGAAATTGTTGCAAAGAAATTAGAAAGGAGGCGTAAATTATGTTTTTATGATAGAGGATATCGACTTTCTTGAGTCAAAAACCCCCCCCCCCCACGCATGGTTAATGAAGCGAAGTGTTGACATCAAATAATAAACAGGTACACCAACATTTCTCCACGCGTACACGTGTGAAATGTTGAATGCATACTACTTTAACACTACAAATAGGTTAACACTCTTATCATGCGATTTGACGCTAACTATGTCAAATATCTACATTTGACCATGATTTGGCTGCCTGTGATGACGGGAGAACCGTGTGGTGACATGACACCTCGCGACGTCTTGTCGCGCGATAAATGAATCTAGTTTAAAAAAAATAAGAAATGAGAGCTCTAGTGCTTGAAGAAGAACATAGGTGACTTGCAGATTTGACAATTACCTGTGAATAATTGCTTACAAATTGAATCAGGGGTAAATTAAGTCTACCCTTAATTATCTATTTGGTATCACTATAAGTCAAGTATCGTGAATCACGGCTTTCGTTAAAATTCATTACCCAGACTTAGAATTGAGACAAGGTATGCACTATGCACAAAAAGAACACCTCAGGAAAAATACCTCTTCTACAAGAACGGCTATCCAGTTGTAAAGCCTTTCTGTAAAAAAAAAGAGGGGACACAGTTGTTAATGCTAATCGAATTTTGAAGCTTTAAAATATGTGGATGCAGAAATTTATTTTAAGGTATTATTTTAAATGCGGTAGATAGAAACCTAGGGTGGGGCTTTATATTCGATAGTTTTTAACTATCAACATTTTAACAATACAAAGTCCTTTTCACGATTGATATCTACAGTCTGGTTAAAAGATAGACTCATAAAATATGTTCTTATTACCAAATGTCAAGTTTGTCTAAACCCATTTAATTTTAAGTATAACTTAGCAATCATACTCGACTAACAGCAGCAATCAAACATCAACTTTGTGCCACTTTAAAGGTGCAACGAGAGATTTTGAGACACCCAAATGTTGTGTCATAATAGTAATTTCATATAGATTAGACACTCAATAGATTTCTTACCTTGTATTTGCCTACAGAAATGTCTTAAAAGAAAGAAAAAAAGTGAGTTTGATTTGCTTATATTTCAATGTAAAAACATAGGCTGAATTTCGTATTTGCTCCTATTCGAAATTAGAAATTTCACAATTTTTATACCAAAGAAACATTTCTCAGCTTAATCATTTCAGATGGTGATATTTTTGATGGACAGCTTTACATCAGGGCAAAAATCAGTACTTTCGATCTTTTAACATGTTTAAGGGACACCTGATATGTCAAATCTCTCAAATCACCTTTAAAAGTTTCGTCTACATTGCAGTCGTGATCATTGTCGGCCTTGTTCCGAGTTATGACAATACTTCTCCTTAATTCAACAAGTGTTAAAGCTACGATGATACCTGATACGGTTGTGATAATCTCTCCCTTGTTGTATTTCATAATACTTTAGAGTCGTAAAAATTTTCGACTCCCAAGTAACTAAAAGTTGAAAAACCATCGTATCACAAGTTCTTTCAAAACAGTAACCCATGCTTGCCAAAATCTCTTCTGCTATTATGTGACACATTTTCAGTTTTCCTTTCTGAATACTAATTAATTCCTAATTAACAAGAAGTTTCCGTAGAGAACGAAAAATAAACATTTTTGAAATATCATATGGCCCCGACAAATAGCCCCGTCTTCATCAACAAAACAAGGAAACACGCAAACACATATATCTTCCATCGAGTAAAAATCTAAGACAAAAGTGTCTTCCATCGAGTAATATCGCAATATGGCTTATCGCAAAATTGTCTTAGAGATGTCTAATTTGGTACGTATCTTAAAACTGGCTTCACTCGATCTATTGTCAAGGTAGCAGTTTAAAGTGTCTGCTCTTGAACCTCAGAAAGTGACAACAAATGATTTAAACAACAAAAACAAACAAACATTTTTAATCTGAAATGAGAATTTTCTCATTTTGCTATTGAATAGCGGCAAGTGAAATAAAACAGTTTTGTTGAGTAATGAAGACAGAGCGTTGAATACTTCTTTTGCGTGGGATGATTAGAAGTAACTAAAAAGAGGACCATTGGAAATGAGTTGCTTGCTATAAAACAAAGCAATCTGAAATGCCTATATTCAATATTCACTTATTTGTGGTTTACGCTCATATATATAGTTTTGAAATCAGATAATTATCGAGAACATGCTTTTTTCTCAAGAAGATATTTCTTCGCTGTATACGCGAAGGCAAGTACTATTTGATTATTTTACGTTTCTTGCAACAATGAATCACAGAAGATGTTTCTTTTTGTACGCGCTGTATACGCGAAGGCAAGTACTATTTGATTATTTTACGTTTCTATCAACATTGAAATCACAGACTCTTGATAGCGAATGACGACCACATGGTCAATACCCATTTACGGTCACTGACTGAGCAATATATAACAGAAACTGTATAATTTCGGACAAAACTAATTATCAGGTCATCTCCAAGCTGATCAATACCAATTTGAGAGTTATGTTACGGGGTTTGAATAAACCGGTATTCCATAGTTGACGATGTTCAGGGAAGTAGTTTGTTTACCTCATCTAGTCCTATTCGACATGCCATGGTTCTCGCCAAGGCATGTAATAGAGTTGAATGACGTTGAAATTAGGTACCAGACTCCATGACGTAACACAACGCACTATTTGATAACGAGATGATGGTCTTGCAATAATTGATATTTGACAGCGATGGTTATAAACGCTATACTGCAGTGGCCAAAATCAGTGCCCCACCAGATTACAACTTATATTTTTCTCTGTTTCATAGGGAACTTTAATAGAGTACTGTACAAACTATTTTATGGTATCCAGATCTCAGGTTTAATGGTGTGAAAGGTGGGGTCGAGGCTGAGGATCGGGTAGTGCCTCTTTAAGCAGGCACAACTTTATGTCAGGTTATGGTTTAGGGTTAGGTTACGGTTAGGGTATAAGTGCTAAAGTTAGGTATAAAGTTATGGTTTGTTGTAAGGTATCGAATAGTGCTTTCTTAGACGAAACGACTTGTCAAATGCTAAAATGGTTGAATAGTCACAGTAAAATTGACACATCAAAGACTCCTAAATTTACCTCACAACAAAGAGCATTCGCTCTAGCAAGTTATTTTTAAAAGGTCGTCTACCTTGTGGTGGAACAGCATTGGCAGAATTACTTTTAAAAATTCCAGGCGTTGGCGTGCTTTCCAAGTCGAATATCTAAAAGTTGAAATATTCTGTTGTCAACAGATGTAAGAATGGCAGTGGACATAGGATCACCAGTAAATGTTGCAGCTGTTTAAAGGGGCTTCAACAAAAGCCGAGAGCAAGTAGTAGACATAATGGTGTGCTCAAACCTTCCCGATCTTCTTTCTTGTGCATTGTGAAAAAAGACAAGAATATTTGGCATCCTTACAGAATTAAACGGCGAAACAAAATGAACCCAGTTGATGTTCAGCACCGGATGGCATTTTGAAATTGGATTATTAATAGACCTCAATGTATCTTGAGAGAAGTTGCCATTGCTGATGAAGTCAACTTTACCATGAGCGATTCAGTCAATATCATAAATATCCGTCAATATATTGCTAATGGCAATCCTATCTGCATTTGTCTATTATAGGCCCGATAATCGTCGAAAAATTGTAGTTTGGTAGCATTAACTGGAAATAATAGACTTATTGGACCTGCATTTACAGTGACAATTTAAAGAGACACTGGCATTTGGAAAATAGTGCGTCCTCAAGATTGTGTAAAGCTTTTATATATATTAGCCCTCCTCACTGAAATCCGATTTTAAGACCAAATCAACACTCTTATGGGAAAATAGAATAATTTTAAATAAAACCACGCCCGGAGTGGTTTTAGTCAATAGACAGTTGATCTAGGGGTTAAATTGACAAATTTTAGCACTATCACAAAAATGCCATATATAGCAAAGAAGCTTAACCTACAGGTGCTTCCATCAATGATATGACCAAGGCCAATTAAGAGCAACATGATCTTAATACAAGCATGCTCTAGACAAGACAACGTCGTGCTAAGGGATTCGGCTTTCCATTTTTAAAGGATTTTTATTTGGTTTGGGGCGATATCAGACCACCAAGGTTAAAAAGCGAACTAAGACAGTGATTGAAAAACACCTTGCAATAGAAGAACGCTTCTAATGCAACGAGCAATGCAGTACTGGTACATCAAGAGAGTGCACTCACTTGCAAACTAAGGACAGCATGTCAAACTGAAAAGCAAAAGGTATAAGACGTTCCATGGTCAAGCCAATTTTGTACATTTGTAATTATATCTTAAGATCCAATTAAGCTACAATTAGTATTTTTTCAGGATTATTGCTAAACACCTTACAAAATTGGATGAACAAACTTGGGTTTTTGAACCACCCTGTATGATTTATTTCTTTGATTTGTTTGATACATGTAATATTACAATACTTTTCTAGAGTAAGATTTCTGAGTGGATTAAAGACACATCCAACAATAAATAAATAAATAAATAAAGTAAGGTAAATAATGTATAAATAAAGTAATAACAAGATCAAGTGTTATAATAGATATAACAGATAATTATATAATATTGAATGGCTTTGAGTATGATACAAGAATTATTGCACGAGCTAGAAAAATATTGCACGAGTCGAAGACGAGTACAATATTTTACTAGCGAGTACAATATATTCTTGTATCATACAAAAAAAAGCCATTCAATATTATTATTATTTAAATATCAGGCTGACTCAAACCAAACCTTGCGTTGACAGTGTTGTAGTGCAACTGGCGAATGATACAGTGTTCCAATAATGGCGTTCTCACTAAAATGCCCGGATGCGATACAATATTAAAAAGAATATTGTATTGCATCCGGGGACTTTTACCAAACTGTACAATGCATCACTCGGAAGCCTGATATAAATAATAATAAGTTATGTTTGTTTGGCATTAGAAATATTCAATCGAAGCCCATAAAGTTATTATTTTACTCTGCCGTTTCCATGTTTATAAAATAAAAACGATAGGTATAACAACCTTTTAATGAAGAAAATCAAAGTGATTTTTACTACGCTTGAAAAAGTTCAATTTTCTGTTCGAAGCGAGATGTAATTTTGGATGATTCAATCCATGAATTTACTCTTAACATTTTTATTTAAACGATCCGTTTATTTTAATCCCGATATTGGCTTTTACACATGCAAGGTATTTCTTTTTCCGGTGTGTGAACCTACTTGAAAAAAGAATAATGGAGCAGTGGGTTGGTTTGTAAAGTTAAAATTGCAGGCTTATTTACTTAATTCAAGGACAGAAACTTAAATCCATAGTGGTATGCCAATCCTTTGTAATAAGGCTTTCCCAATTAAAGACAAACCAGACAAACTAAAACTAAAGATTGTCTCAGATTTGAGCTTAATGAAAACGTTTTCTCAAAACCAAGGTTAAAAATGTTAAAGGCTATTGTAAACAGATAAAACACTTTATTTCAAATAATTTCCTATGGCATTTTTTCTTTTCTTCCCGAGAAGTCAAAACATTGTTGGGATTCTTGTTTTGCCATGGATGATTTCAAACGTAAAAAATGCGAC
>JAMKCH010011929.1:0-31740 GCA_023653785.1 Ophioderma brevispina | reverse complement strand
TTATTAACCAACTTGGTTGAAAGGTAAAAAATCAACCACCGACCCACAAACTATATACCCACGCTCACCCATGCTCATGTGTGCAACACCTACCCATCACCCACCCATGCACGGATGGGTTTATTACTATTTTGAAGATTTTGTTTAATATGGAAGTATGCTTTAATTTGTTCCTGCTTATGCTTGTAGCGTTTATCTTGCATTGTGCACAAAATGAATGAAAGCGAATTATACTAATGTAGAACTTTAATGTCCCTCAGTTATTGCAGAATATAATAATGTAAAAAGTGAGGGTTACTAATCTTATGTGGAATTCATTGTGAAAAATGTGCAATATTATCTTTAAAGGTGGGTGACCCGATCGACAACCTCGTCCCCCCACACTTTATTCCATCAAAATGGAGATTTTGGTATCAGAAGAAAGTTCATATTTTTCTCATTACCCAGTGAAATGTTAGGGCCAGGGAATGTTTCCTTTTGATTTTATGAACAAAAACGTCTCACAAGTGTGGTATACCACATTTATTAAAGGGGGATGGCCCGATTTAAGGATATGAAGTTTTCATCTTGATAGATTGGCCTTCACTCCAAAACCCCATCTGTAAAGTTTCGCGCCGATATTTCAATCCGTTTAGATGCGAGAGCTGAAAACGTGATTTTGTAAGCCCCATAAAGTACTCTGTAAAATTAATATTGGTCGACCAAAATGGGGCACATTTTCGCTCATAACTTCCAAACCAAACATCCTTTGGCTCCAAGATTTCACAGGGTAAATGAGAAAAATAGTAGCTTTCTCCTGATTCCAAAATGTTGACCACTTCCGGTAAAATCTGGGGCTTCTGGGGACGAGGCTATTAGTGATCGGGCCATGGACCTTTAACACACATCACTGTCGCACCTGCGAAATCCGGACCTGGTTTTTGAGGGGGACCTGGGGTTGGAAGGACCTCTAATAGCCGAAAATAGGATGATTT
This sequence comes from Ophioderma brevispina, assembly GCA_023653785.1. NCBI lineage: Eukaryota > Metazoa > Echinodermata > Ophiuroidea > Amphilepidida > Ophiodermatidae > Ophioderma > Ophioderma brevispina. The sequence continues at coordinate 30,766 of JAMKCH010011929.1, read as the reverse complement.
TGCATGTTTTGGCATGACGCGCCCCGAAAGTACCCCCAAGATACGCCACATACGCCACTGGGTAGGTGTTCTACAACAGATCAAGTGCAAATTGAGAGAAATTCGTATCCTAAAAAATCTCCTCCTGTCCCTTTAAAGCGGGCTCACATAGTAACGGCAGACAACCGTCGAAAGGCGACGGACGTGAAAATCTCAAAATTGTGCCGGCAAATCAACGGCAAAAAGGGAAACCACGATTCGCTGACGGGTGGAAACGACTTTCAGCGACAACACGACAACAATGAATGAATGGAGAAAGGAGTCTAGCGAAAAAAGTCGGACGTAGTTGTCTGGGCGGTGAGTGACGATGTCTCGACGCAGCCGCAGCGGATTGGCTGGCAACAAGGAACGGCGGCTGACGTGACGACCGCAACGAAATTATGACGACCTCAGAGACAGCCTCGTATGGCATGGAAACAGGGGCGAATCTAGGATTTCTCAAAAGAGGGGCGCCAAATTTTCCGGCTGGCTGCGTTCGCATGGTAGACCCAAATTTCTTCCACGTCAGATCGAAATTCTGAAGAGCAAGGGGGGTAGCAGGGTTGCAACATACTACAACTTCGTTTCGGTAAGGCGTCCGGCGCCCTGTTGTACCGTCATTCTTTAACATCTACAGGGCGCCCTGTGCGTAAAACGGACATTTTTATACATCTACAATGCGCCCGGTGCCCTATCCAGCGCCGGACGCCCTATGCTCTATCCGCCCCTGGGAAACGTAAAAGAAATGACGGTTGCGGTCTCAAACGATATCTGAACGGAATCACAACGAATTGTTTTGCCGTCACAAAATTCAAACATGCTAAAAATTGCCGACGGACGCGACAGGTAATTTCAGCCGCCTGTAGTTGCTATAGGATTCGTCAGCGACAATTGACTGCAACACACAATGATGGCCGCAAATTAAAAAGTGCAATTCGCAGTTTACCATTGCTTGTCGTAACCCCCCTATTCGTCATAGTGTGCGCGGGCTTTAAGGACTCGAACTCGATGTACAAATTAAACAAACATATTTTCATTACCTATTCTAACCAAGAGTTTTACTTCTGGACTGAAAACATCAGCTCGCTTCCCGTAAAACGAAGACAAAGCGCGTCACTGACCGAGCTTTTACTATAGAAGCCTTGTGGAATACCATTGACTCTTCGAACACCAGACATTTCAGCGCTTGTTATTGCAATAATTTCTGCACCATTTAATTTACTTTAAGCTACTGGATTGTAGTATATTTGTGAATCCAAATGGAATAATTTTCTAGGTAATGGATATTGTTATGGTATAGACGATACAACCATAAAACAATTATTCCAGATCGGTGAAAGTCGTAGCTTTTGTATGTATACAAAGGCAATTGTGGGGGCAGGGAAGGTTAAGAAATCCTAAATTTTTACATGGCAATTTGTTTAAAATGTAATCTTGAAATCTTGACTAAAAATGATGTGTGTGATAGCTGTTATGATGTCTCGTGGACGTCAAAGGTCAGAAATACCTTTCAAACACAAACAAAATGAGCCTTGTGCACAAATGATCTAAATGTTAAATAACATAAATTACATCATCTGCATAACATCACCTCACATTTATAACTTCATGGGGAATTACATAGTTTTACAATCTGTTTTGATCTCAAAGCATAAACAAGTTGACTCAGTTTCTAAATTTACATCTTGGGGAATTCCCATTCTCTTTTCAACATAAACAAAGTACTTTTCCCGTGAGAAATCTTTTCTCAAATAAAACAGTATTTTCAATCACAAAATAGAGGCTAATATAACATAGCTTATTGTTTTATTTAGAAAACGTTGCATTTTTAGATTAGAGTTACTCCAGTGTGCGAACTAGTTGGGTAATTGGAGCAGTAAAACGATTTATAAAGTATAAAATGGTCAAATCGTTCACATTTTCGTCAGGGATTGTAACATAAGTAGTTAGTATTCTCTCTTGTATTTGGTTTCGAGATAAACGACAAACTAGGTCAATGTCATTGACCTCTATTGACCTCCTGAATTTTAGAAATAGGTTAGACAGTGCAAATTATTTTTGGTACAGTCTTTGATGACAGATGAACAATTTCAACCAATTTGAAAAAAATCAGAGCAATAGTAAACATTTAACTAGTGATGACCATCAGTATTATTTTGACGAATTTGGTCTTCTTATCTCCGTAACCATAAGCGCTAGAAAATATACAATTATTTATGGTTTGTTCATCCTTTTACAGCAACCTAACATTTTTTTCTTTTCCAACAACCTAATTTTTGCCCCCATATATTATGGATTTCCCATCCTGGATTCCGCCCATGCAATTTCAATAGCGATACATCCGTTAATATTTTTCATTGACATTCATAGAAGACAAATCCACTCAAAAAGTAAACCTTCACTGATCACGGTCACGGAATTGTTTTTGTTTTGGTGTGTATATCGTCGTATTAGCGGCAAAAATATGAGCCATTTTAAACAAGGGTTACCCACAATTTTCAGAATTAAGAATGCCAGGCCAGGAATGCACCACTAGTGATGGAATAGAAAGCGACACAAGGAAACGAGTTTAGACTTTGAACGTTTTATACAAAATTAATTTATAATATCAATGTAATGTCTCCAAACCGAAATTGGAATCAACTAAGTTGCAGAAGTTTGGACAATTGACTATTTCTTTTGACATTGGGGGGGATGGGGTTGATGAAAATTTGGTGAATGAACAGTGTGTGCGGAAAAATCCCATTACTACTATCACATGTGCGAGGCTAAGCGCGCTAAAAATTTTGCCATGTAGAATCTAAAATCCTTTAAATGTCATGCAACTAGAACAAAATTCGCGCGAAACGCGGGAAAATTTAACCATTTTTAAGCTATTATGGTACAATATGAGGTTATTTTGGTCAAAAACACATGAAACAAACAGGCATCCACATTGGGGGGATGATCCCATTGACATCCCCCCTCATCAAAATATTGGGGGATATATCCCCCCATCCCCCCCGGATTTACGCCTATGGTAAGTGAATGTGAGCAAAAACAATTAAGTTTTGTCAGTATATACTAATTTATTTTATTTAGGTGATATTTTTTTTGTCACTTATCTTGTATGACGTTAGTGGATGGATAAATATACAATATTCCATTTCCAATACACAATCTATTGTACAGGTTAAGTAATCAGGAAAAGGATATTATTCGTATGATTGATTGGTCGACGTAATCAAAACCTTATTTGAAAGGGTTAATTAAAGCTTTGTGTTTTAATTGGAGTTTTTATTTGTCTCAAATATTGTCAGCAAAATACTGAATCACGTGATTGTTATATCTCAAAAAGTAATATTTCCTGTAAATATTTAATTTAATATAATTCTGTTCGTGTATTATTTTCCGATTTAATTTCATTCGTGCATTTATTTCATAGATATCATCATATGTTCATTCTTAATGTGTTAGGACTATAAATAGCGTGGTTTTGCCATAGGCTTACACCAACTACCGAGATAATATTGTGGGAAACATGACACCAAGGCGTTATTAAACACAAATACTGAAGGTTGCACTCCTCACATTTGAGGAACCATCTGCCCAGAACAAGAAAGTGAGTGGACATACACTTGTAAAATATTTTGCCAGCTTTTTCTTCAGCAAAAGGGCAGTCTGTACGTTTTATTTCACGTCAACTTATAAACCATGATAAATCAAGGTGACTATATTTTGTATTTTGTAATACTAATTGGGAAGGTCATTAAATGAATTAGTGGTTTTAGACATTTTTTGATGTTTTGGTAAAAGGTTTTTTTCTTTCTCTCTGGTAAAAGCGTTAACCCTCAGGTCATAACTAAAATACATTCCTGTCACATATTCACAGGTGTTTTTTGTTACAAAAATTATATTCTTTAAAATAAGCTTTGGACCATCTTGATGTTTGACTTAAATTTTGCACATCAAAAAGTGCAACTTTAAGTCCCGTATATAGAACCGTAACTGTTTATAAAGAACATCTAAGTTTTATAAAGAACTTTAAAGATTAAAATGTTCTATGTCCCCTTCTTGACGTGATCATGAAAAGCGGTAATAACCCTTTATAGTTTTAAAATAATTTCCTGCTCTAAGAGACCTTCAATTATGTTCTGCAAAGAATCTTTGATTTTTTAAAATTAAGTAAAAGGTTCTAAACAGAAATATTTTCATGACTAAAGAACCTTTCTTTTTTGGTACTGCAAAGAACCCCACTCACCTTCATCATCATCATCATCTCATCATCATCATCATCATCATCATCATATCATCATCATCATCATCATCATCATCATCATCATCATCATCATCATCATCATCATCATCATCATCATCATCATCATCATCATATCATCATATCATCATCATCATCTCATCATCATCATCATCGCGTCGTCGTCGTCGTCGTCGTCGTCGTCATCGTCGTCATTACCATCAGCCGTCATCATCATCAGCCATCATCAGCCATCATCAGCCATTGCAGGATCCACTGCAGGATGTAGGCCTCTCCAAGGTGACATCACAATGATCTTTCTTGGGCTTTTCAGGTTATACCTATAGGAACTGGGTGATTTCGTCTCTCCATCTAACGTTACGTCTTCCTGGATGTTATATTCCATTTCTAGGTCTCCATTCAGGTATCCATTTCCCATATATTGGAGCAAGGCCGACGTGGAACAGATCGGGGTAACTGACGAGTAATCTACTTGTTTAGTAAGTTGAGAGGTCTCTTGCAATTTTGCGTGCACCAAATCGGTGTTCACCTTACTAGACTAGTTTCTTACTCGGCAGTTACTCTTGCTCCATAGCAAGAGTAACTGCCGAGTAAGTCGCGATATTTATGTTGAGGCCTACAAGTGCTACATTGTCAGGTACAAAGGTAATGTTTTGGTTGTGTAATAGGTGCAATGAAGGTCAGAAATTATCACAATCAATTCCAAATGCTCCTTGTATCATTGCCATCAACTTCAAAGACCTATCAAACATACAAACATATTCATTCAAGAAAAAGAATTAAAAGCAAACATATCAATTCAAGAAAAGAATTAAAAACAAATGTAGACCTTTGAAATATTGTTGAATAGTACTTGGTCGCTGCATAAAAAAAATAGAAAAAAATAATAAAATAAAAATACTGACAGGAGACTCGAACCTAAAAGAACATGCAAGAACTCTTCTAGCATCAATTAACCTTCACAGATCACGCCGCGAAGGTATTGTTTTGTTGATTGGTTATTTTATCATTTTATTTACTACAGCCCAATTCTTCTCGGCGAGAAACAATTTTAACCTGAATTATTTTTCTTCTTAATTAATATTTTGATATATGCCTTGCCCAAAAGTTGCTCCAAATATTATAACGAATCTCTGATATAAGTTTCTCCATGTAAAAGGAACATTTTGAAACGAGAAAAATGATGGAAGACTTGTTTAAAATTCACACTTGCTGGCGTTTTTAATTTAACTGAATCCCATTCATGACTGCTGAACCTGAAAGCCATCAACTTCTCTAGTTTAATTTAGGGGTGGGTTCAAAACTCAACCACCGGTTGCATGCTGGTTCAGTCCGGTTCTTTCCGGGTGGGCCCAGTCTCTATTCTACCTCCTGGGCACTACCACCTATGATACAATCTACCCGATTGGCTCAATACAGGGCACAGCATGAGATAGCCCTCTGAGTAACCAATCAAAATGGTGCTTCTATATCTTTGTGTAAACCATGCCAATATTCTTAGAGTATCTCTGATTTGCTAATTACTTGATATTACCTGCCAAGTACCCAATCAAAATAGTGCTTAGATAGGCAGGTAGTGCCCAGGGGTCTACACATGCATGATTCAACCTCAATGAACCAAAGGGTAACCGACGGTTGAGTATTGTAGCCGCCCCTTACGTAACTTTGGTCTCTCCTTTATTACTTACTACGGTGGTTACTACTCGGCAGTTACTCTTGCTCCATAGCAAGAGTAACTGCCGAGTAAGTCGCGATATTTATGTTGAGGCCTACAAGTGCTACATTGTCAGGTACAAAGGTAATGTTTTGGTTGTGTATTAGGTGCAATGAAGGTCAGAAATTATCACAATCAATTCCAAATGCTCCTTGTATCATTGCCATCAACTTCAAAGACCTATCAAACATACAAACATATTCATTCAAGAAAAAGAATTAAAAGCAAACATATCAATTCAAGAAAAGAATTAAAAACAAATGTAGACCTTTGAAATATTGTTGAATAGTACTTGGTCGCTGCATAAAAAAAATAGAAAAAAATAATAAAATAAAAATACTGACAGGAGACTCGAACCTAAAAGAACATGCAAGAACTCTTCTAGCATCAATTAACCTTCACAGATCACGCCGCGAAGGTATTGTTTTGTTGATTGGTTATTTTATCATTTTATTTACTACAGCCCAATTCTTCTCGGCGAGAAACAATTTTAACCTGAATTATTTTTCTTCTTAATTAATATTTTGATATATGCCTTGCCCAAAAGTTGCTCCAAATATTATAACGAATCTCTGATATAAGTTTCTCCATGTAAAAGGAACATTTTGAAACGAGAAAAATGATGGAAGACTTGTTTAAAATTCACACTTGCTGGCGTTTTTAATTTAACTGAATCCCATTCATGACTGCTGAACCTGAAAGCCATCAACTTCTCTAGTTTAATTTAGGGGTGGGTTCAAAACTCAACCACCGGTTGCATGCTGGTTCAGTCCGGTTCTTTCCGGGTGGGCCCAGTCTCTATTCTACCTCCTGGGCACTACCACCTATGATACAATCTACCCGATTGGCTCAATACAGGGCACAGCATGAGATAGCCCTCTGAGTAACCAATCAAAATGGTGCTTCTATATCTTTGTGTAAACCATGCCAATATTCTTAGAGTATCTCTGATTTGCTAATTACTTGATATTACCTGCCAAGTACCCAATCAAAATATGCTTAGATAGGCGGTAGTGCCCAGTTCTACACATGCATGATTCAACCTCAATGAACCAAAGGGTAACCGACGGTTGAGTATTGTAGCCGCCCCTTACGTAACTTTGGTCTCTCCTTTATTACTTACTACGGTGGTTACTACGCGGAAGTTATTCTTCAGCTCCCCACTCCGATTTAGCACGCTAGTAATTTACCCGTTAGTTTGCGAGTAGTAACTAGCGAGTTAGGCTTACTAGACTAGTAATTTACGCCGATTTGGTGCACGTGGGCCTTAGCGTAATAGTATAGCCATTGCCAAATTGAAGTAACGCAATACAAATTTTATACTTGAACTTTGGTATCTTAGGTTATTAGCATCAAAAGTGTCTTCAATTTAATAACGGATTCCTTCAAACTACCCTTCGATCAATGCAGGAATACTATAGTGCAAATTTTATTTGGGCATAACAAAAGGAAACTGTCAAATGATTTATTCACTGCCTTCTAAAAAGAATAATTTTTAATAACTATCTCATGAATTTCGAAAAACCTTCTGGAAATAAAATTGTAAAGTGACTGCCTTCTGACCTGATGAATCAAATATATAATTTCTTTTTGCAAATTAAATAAAAATGAATAGGTACTAGTAACCGCAAAGGGTGAAATTGTTCATGATCTTGTACAGGGCGAAAAGTCACTTTGTTAGAAACGAACTGATTAAGAAAAGTCCAATCAAAATAGAAATTAATTTCCCGTAAACCCACGATCAGTAGAATGCTTGCATTGTTAATATTTTCAGCCATTAAGATACAAAATCAAATCGTAATCAGGAGCGACCAAAACTGCACTGAATTTATGAGTGATGTGTAAACTCATTTTTGTCGAGATGGTGTGAAGAGTTAATTTTATTTATCCAAATGCGTGATTATGCCTGCGGGTACTAGATGTCAAGAATTGTGAAACGATGTCCTGTCCGAATATTGAGTGACAAATTACATGTCGGCAATTTTAGCTAATACAAGAATGGGTTGGAAGAATTGCTTGCTTAAGTTGGTTTGTATTTTTGTTGTTGGTTTCGGCTTGATGGGTTGAATCGTTGAGTTTTCATTTAGAAGGTCGCGGCATCCATCTTAGTATCAAAAGAGATTCCAAACAAATCGAGATATGCCACTCAATCAGGACAGGGGTAAATTGATGTAGACTGGTACAAAGTTAGGCAAGAAGTGAATGGATGCAATACTGTTAAATGCAATATGTGTGACTAAAAACAATATTTAATTCAAACCTGATTGATAAGTAAATGAAAGCACTGAATGGGCATTCTATAGCTGTGCAACCGCATAGAATCGTTGACTACCAAATCATACAAGTAATTAGCATTACATCCAAAACTTGACAACACGATTGGCAGTGGTTTACGTCAATTTCTGGAAAGGTCAAGGATCCATGAGTACATTAAACTTACGTAAAGGTGCAACGAGAAGATTTGGCATCCATATATTGTGGTATGTAGTATGATATCGTTATTCTCATACGGCGATGGAAAAGAAAAGCAAGGAGCAGGATTGGGTAAGCGGCATTTCTCGCCGTTTCATGCGATTTTAATTCAACAGGCACGGCCTTCAATTGTGCTATAACTCAAAGATGCGCCAGCAGCAAACCAAGACCATTTCAAGGAGGACTCAGTAATTCAACCTTAAACACTATGGCAATTCACATGATGAGCAGCAAGCAAACATATAAAACCCGCCAAAACGGGCCCGTTGGTCGTATCAAAAATGCCAAAAATCAATTCAACAAAATAGATATAGTTTGGTATAATCATTAAGGCACTATGTAACTCCCCAGAAGAGGAGGTATAATCAAGGCACCAGCAACAGTATTACAATAGCAGTTAACACTTTAGCCCAAATCATTCCTTATAATCATGAAAATAATAAAGGCACCAGCACAGTATACAAATAATTTAGATATTTAGCACAAATCACACTTATAATCATGACAATATATTAATGAAATAAAGCACTTGACATTATAAAGTTTTTCTTTGTAAATTCATATATGCCACTGGAAATATTAACACAATGTGGCATTTAAATCTAGCATCTAGCATACCTTAGTCCCACGGATACAGAAGAGGAAGGGTCGATCCCACACCAGATACAGAAGTGGACAGTGGTATAAATGACAGAATTTTTACATGTGCATAAAAGTGACATTGAATTACTGGAAGGCATGCCAAAATCAATGATCAATTGTTGAAATATATTGCGCCGAATACGACAACAGGGATAATTCGTGCCAGAAAAGCTAAGAATTTATCGAGCTCAATGAGCCGAGAATAGGTAACGGTTTTAAAATACCTCCCAAAAAAAGTTACCTATAAGGTAACTTGCCAATGCCCCCCCCCCCGGGTGGAGGCACGTACCAAATAAGGGAGTCACACCCCCATCGCACACACTGCCTCCACGTGAGCAAAATTACCAAAGAAATATAGGAAAATTGGGCCTCATTAGGCGGCGCTTCAAATGGTCAAAAAAGTGGGAATTTAAATTGAGGTAAATAAAAATTTAATATGCCAGTATTGGAGCATTGTAAAATAAAATAACATATAAACCATCAGGGGCCATGGGAGCAGAGCATACTTGATACTAACCCATGTGGTACTGTGCACACAGACAGAACAAAAAATGCAAGAGATGCTACCAAAAACAAGGGGGTACCAAGATACACGCTAACTTCGAAACCTGAAACAATTGTAAACATGCCACCTAAAAACTACATGAGATGACAGTTTAAAAGGGAAGAATAAAAATTAACTATTTTTAATTTCCCCCCAAAATTTCAAACTTAGGAACATAGGACAGAAAAGATTGAAACATGGCTGGCCAGTCAACATGTTTAGAGAAAAAACCGCGCACAAATTATAAAAAGTGACAGGGACCAAAGGGGAACAAAAAAGGGACATTTGGCATGAAGATTTAATTATTAAAAGTGAAGGGGGAATGTAAAAATTGCACAATTTCAATGAAATAAAACAAAAAATAATAAGATATTGACGTAAACAGCACTAGCCCGTGAATTACCGACCAAGGTCGCGGAAAATACAAACTATAAACAATTCTAAAATATAGGAGGTGCGTCTGAAGGCAATGCTTTGAGTGGCCACCTAAAAGAAGTGAAATGATGTGGCGATTCTTGAAGGCGGTGCAATAATAAATATAACTGACAACCGCTTTGAGATATATACGGGGATTAAGCGTTATATAAAAAGCGGTTCTTATGAATATTAATAATCTTAATTAGATACCAACAAAAAAAAAGAAAAGAAGAACTGTATTTTTTTAACTTTAATTCGTCAAAATACGTTGCAATTGACTTATATAGGCAAAAGGAAGCAATTTGAAAATTTGTGTTGACACCAAATTTTAAATGAATGTTTAAAATTGTTCTTAAGGAGATTAAAATGTAACAGAGGACCTAAAAACCGGCCCAACCAATAGTATGGAAAGGTCCTACGCAGGGCACGTGAAGAGTCGGATTGGACCTATTTTGCAAAACTCGGTGCCGGGACAAGGTTTAAATTGGGTAAGACACAACAAAATACCGGTGACAAGAACAGTACAGAGTACCGTGGGACGAATGTCCGTACAAATAGCGATCACAGTGGATTCACCAGTGATAGTGAACCAATCAATTGACTCAGAAAGTACCAAAAAATGGACCGCTAAAAGGTCCACGGTTTATTCCGTACAAGCATTGACATAATGGTTAGAATTCCCTCATGTGGATACTCATGATTCTTCACACCGGCCTTCATGGGGGAAAAATAGCAAAAAATTAAAACCACAAAGTGCGTCCTAAAACCAAAAAGGGGCAAATAAAGAAGCCAACAAATAATTAACTGGTCAAAGGATGCATGTCGTTTAAAAGAGCATAACACCAAAGGCAACAACTTTATCACAAAAAATGCGACAGGTTAAAGGGAGTCATGGCCGCCCTTTTGATTTATGGCTTAATTGAATCATGAAAGTGCGGATACGCAATACAAGAACAGAAAAGCGAAAACCCGCATGAGGAAAATCGACCAGAGATATGGCTATAGACAGATCTCCTCTCATTTCCCAAAGGCTCAAAGACAAAACCACAAAGCCAAATAGGGCTAACGTACTTCTGTGAGACGCATAATATCTCAGGCAATATTTCTCGGAACTTTGACCACACTAGTGAGCTGTTATTTGAATGCAGGGTATTTTTTAAGGCAGAAGGATGGAATTGACTTAGAGGTGTTTTGTAAAAGAAGGGCTCGATAATAGTGTATGGTGAATGTGATTCCATAGGGGCTATGGACAACATATATAGATTGGGATCAGAGCACTAGATTGAGACTGGAAGGAATTCAATGGACTTACCCTTTTAATCAGCCAACACTTTCACCACAATATGTGCACACTTATAAGGCTCTATTGAGGCAGAGGGGATCTTCTAATTAGTGAACATAGCAATTATTGAGACCCAAAGCAGGAATTGATAGATTTGATGAAAGGAATACGCCAGTTAAGTAAGCCTATATGACCTTTGACCCCAATGTGTTTTTTACACCTTATGGATCTGGGATCAGTGGTAATTCAGACCAACTTTGGTGATCATACAATTAAATGAGGCAGAAAATGATTTATAGATTTTCAAAGAATGGCCCATTTTAATTGGCTACAACTATCTTAAAACTCGATCTGTGCACCACCCCTATATGGTGTGTTGGGGAAATGGTTATTGTGAATATGATAAATTGTGAAACATAGCAATTGGCACATGTGGTAGAGGAGGATTAATAGAAATTGCAATTTTCAAGAATGCCTTTAAGTCGGGTCCTACATTGCATTTAACCCGATATGTGGAACCACCCTATAGGGCTTGGGTTTAATATTCCTTTGCCGAAATTTGTGACACTAGCAAATGATTATGGCCCAAAAAGAATTATATTTTCAAAGCATGCCCCCTTAACGACACACGAAACTGTGTCCCAATCTGGTACACATATATGACGCTGGTCCAGTGGTTCTTCAGAACACATTTTGGGTGAAAAAACAAACTTAACAACTACTATAAAACCGATTCTTCTCAAATTAACGACCAAAGCACGTGAGACAACAACGAGCTATAGGTCTACACTGTAAGAAAACTAAAAAAATTTTAATATACTAGATTATTTGCAAACGAACCAGAAGATAACCCAGTATTCTTTAGATATCAAAGAATACATACTCGCACATATACAAACATCAAAACGCGCGTGCGCGGAACCACACCACAAAATCCTTTGCAGTCTAACACGCCCCAAGGCAACAACATGAGGCCATAGGCCTAAAAGCATTGTTTTACAAACCAAATTCATAAAAAAATCAGTAAACGTTTAACAAAAATCGTGTTGATCCCAGTTTGGACTACAGCGCTGGCCTAAGAGGCGGGCGGAGGAATAGAGAGCGAAAAAGAGCGGGGGGGGAAGAGCATGGTGAGGACAAAACCGAGTAAAATAAACAGAGTATGCGACGAATATTAGCGAGGATCAAGGGGTGTGCGAAAAGAAGGAGGGAAGTAGCAATGGGCGCGTAGGGGAACGACGTAACAATAGTGAGTCTGAGGAGGGGAGAGAGAAAAAAAAGAGGATAAGGGAAGCAAGCGGATAAGAATTCACAGAAAAAAAAAGGAGATGAAAGCCAACATGAAAAAATAAGACGATGACCTGGTCATGGGCAATAAAAGTGAGGGTGATTACGAAGCAAAATAAAAGCACGAAACCATTCAAGCCATCTGCAACCGCAGCTTATCGTATGATTGAGGAAACAAAGAGGTGGTCTGACCAAGGGAGACAAGGCGCGGAATGACCACTTGCTTCAAGGAGTGACTGAAAGCGATGGGTTGAAGTTTGTAAACAGGTTGATAAGTCTTGAGTCGAAAATGCATAGGGATCTTATTGAGAACTTTAATAGCTCTGTCCTTACGGATGATACACTTGAACAGGGAGAGAGAGAGAACAGGGGGAGAAAAACGAAAAAAAAACTTCGATCCTCATACAATAGGTGTTTGAAATTGAAAAAAACGATAGGATGAATGATCTAAAATGCTTACAAGTGGCGCACATTACCATAAAAACGCAACCTGGAGAGACAGCTTCATATCAAAGTTGTTAGGAATTACTACTGCCAAACACCGAAAAACGCAACCTCTGGCTTCACCCAGGCAGAATTCAAGGCATTAGTAGATCCTGGATTTAATGAAAACTTAAGCTTGTCCATCGGGCAAAAAAGACAAAAGGGGAAGTAGACCCCCCCTTTCCACGGTATTAATCCGGGCTGTACTGAGATGGAATAGGAATGGATGCACGCGGAAACGGTAGTATAGCCTATTTCCCCCAGTGTCGAGAAGGAAACTGCAGCAAAATTTAGCGGCCTCGACTCGACAGAGCAACTCGACTTCTGCAGGCACATTTTCCTGACTCGAACACGTTAATGAGTTACCTGCAGGGTTATTTGATATCAGATTAAAGTTACAAGTAACTGACACCGCCTAAGTTCAATGCGTCATAACGAAGTGCGTCAATTGAATCTCAGATGCGCCCACAGAACTAAAAATACGCTGGATTATACAAAAATTGAGGAGATTTTTCATTAATTGAACCCAGGTTAGTATTACGATATCCAATAAAGAGAGTTGCCTTTTATGGAAACATTGCGATGAATGCCCGGTCCAGAAGTCGATGATTATAACGCAGTCTACAAGAAAATGCAATATGGAGATCTATTTCTTTTTTAATTAAACCGTGATTGGACTTGGCTGCGTCAGTACTGAAATTTGATTACTTGCAATCCACATAGAAGGTAAGTTCATCAATATCTAGATTCCCATCGTTAAGTGAGATAGTTGATTTAAGTCCCATGTTACGCTGAAAAATTTTTATGACCACATGAAACGGATGAGAAAGCCAGTGCCAAAATTAGCGCGAAAAAACAAAAGCCAAACGCACATACGTCACACAGCGAGGGTGGCGTGTTGATTGGTTTAACTCATCATATGGTGAGGGACAAAAAACCGGCAACACCGTGTCAAGATAACTGGATTTATGTTAATCGCAGGCTAATAACAATAAATCGTTAAAATAATTACCCCCAAAAAAGATTTCTACTTGTACTTGGCTACAGAAAAAAAAAGGCGAATTTATTTATTTAAATCAGATTTGCTCCTATAGTAAATTAGAAATTTCCAAGTTTTGTCCCATAGAAATAATGTCTGCTTTATACTTCACATGGGGTAGAAATACTTTTGGAAATAGAAAGCTTTACATGGGTGCAAATTCAGAATTTTCATGTTTTTTAGGGACACCTGTATGTGAAATCTCTTGTTTGCACTTTAAAAGTTGTACCTCCGGAGCAATGCCCCAATTCATAGGTAACATTTTGAAAGATACAACACAGACGAAGACTATTAACCCTCGATAACTGAGCCACTTTTTTGAACAAAACTCCCGAAGGGGGGGGGGGGGGGTTTTGTGACAAAAAACGGCAACCCGTGTCGAGCAAACTGGATTTAGTAATCGCCGGCCAATAACATAAATCGTAATTATCGCTCACACGGCGATGGAAAAGGGAAAAAGTAAGGACAGGAATTGGGTAGCGCATTCTCGCCGTTCATGCGATTTATCAACAGGCATCGGCCTTCAATTGTGCTATAACAACCCAAAGATGGCCAGACAGCCAAAACCAAGACTCATTTCAAGAGGACCTCAGTAATTCAACTTAAACACTAAGGCAATTCAAATGATGAGCAGCAAGCAAACATATAAAACCACGCCAAAACGGGCCCGTTGGTCGTATCAAAAATGCCTAAAATCAATTCAACAAATTAGATATAGTTGCTATAAACATCACATTAAGCAATTGATGTAAACTCCCAAGGTAGTACAGAGAGAGGTATTAAATCAATGGCAACCCCAGCACGTATACCATATATAGTTAACACTTAGCCACAAAATCATTCGTTATAATCATGAAAATAATAAAGGCAACAGCACAGTATACCAATATATTTAGATATTTAGCACAAAATCACTTATAATCATGACAAAGATATTTAATGAATTAAGCACTTGACAATTATAACTGTTTGTAAATTCAATATGTCACACGGAAATATTACACACCCATTGGCATTTAAATTAGCTACCTATTAATTCCCCACCGGATACAGAAGAGGAGTAGCGATTCAACGCCAGATACAGAAGTGGAAAAGTGGTATAAATTGACCCAAAAATTTTCAGTGATAACAAGTGACATTGGAATTTTACTTGTAGGGCATGCCAAAAATACAATGATCAATTGTTGAAATATGTGCGCAGAATACGACAACAAGGATCATTCGTGCAAGAAAACAGCTAAGAATTATCGAGTTCAATGAGCCGAGAATAGGTAACTTGTTTAAAACCCTCCAAACCAGTTACCTGTAAGGTAACTTGCCAATGCCCCCCCCGGGTGGAGGACGGCCAATAAAAGAGTTACAATGAAATGCAACTGAGCAAAATACCAAAGAAATAAAGAAAATTGGGCCTCATAGGCGGCGCTTCAAAAGACAAAAAAGCGTGGGAATATAAATTGAGGTAAAATTAAAATTAATATTCCCAGTATTGGAGCATGTAAAAATAACAATAACATAAAAAACATAAAAGGGGCCATGGGAGCAGAGCATACTTGATACTAACATTTGGTATGTGCAAGGACAGAACAAAAAATGCATAGAACTACAAAACAAGGGAGGTACTAAGTATACCCGCTAACTTCGAAACCTGCCAACAAAGTGTAAACATGCCAACCTAAAAAAATGAGAGAAAGTTTAACGGGAAGAAAAAAAATACTATTTTAATTCCCCAAATTTCAAAATTAGGAACATAGACAGAAAAGATTGAAACAGGATGGCAGTCAATGTTCAGAGAATAACCGTGCAAATGTATAAAAAGTGACACGAAAAAGGGGACAAAAAAGGACAGTTGGCATGAATTATTTAATTATTTAAGCCGAAGGGGAATGTAAATGAACAATTGCAATGAATAAACCAAAAAATAATAAGATATGACGTAACGCACTAGCCGTGATACGACCAAGTCGCGGAAAATAGCACTATGAAAAATTCTAAAATGCTAGGCATGTGCGCGGTAAGGCATTCTTTGAGTGGCCAACTAAAAGAAGTTGAAATGATTTGTGGCAATTTCTTGAAGGCGGTGCAATAATAAATAACTGACAACGCGATTGAGCATATATACGGGATTCAGCGTTATCGGAAAAGCTGGTTCTGATTCATATTAATAACCCCTTCTCTCCCGTAACCCTATTCTTGTCCAGCCCTTTCCCTCTCATCTAATTAGACTACCAAAACAAAAAAAGAAAGAAACGAAATTAACCGCAAAACTACGTGGCAATGACTTATATAGGCAAAAGAAGCAATTGAAAATGGTGTTGACACCAAATTTTAAATGACTGTTTAAAATGTTCTTAAGGAGATAAAATATAAAACATAAGAGGAAAAACCGGCCCACCAATAGTTATGGAAAGAGTTCTACGCCGGCACGTTGAAGAGTCGGTGTCTATGCCAAACGGTGCCGGAACAAGTTTAATGGGCTTAAAGCAAAACCATACGGTGACAAGAAATACAGATCCGTGTGACTGAATGTCCTACCACTCAGCTATCCATTGTATTCACCATTGATATGAACCCATCACTTGATCAGCACTGTACCAAATGGCCCGTCTAAAAGGTCACGGTTTATTCCGTACAAGCAGTGACTAATGGTTAGAAATACCTCCTTGTGGGATACTCAGATTCTTCACACGGCCTTCATGGACAAAATAGCAAAAAATTAAAACTGCCATAAAGTGCGTCCTAAACAAAAAGGGGGGCAAATATATAAAAATAATTAACGTCAAAGGATGCATTTCGTTTAAGCGCAGAAAAAAAGGAAAACGTACATCAAACTGCGACAGGTTAAAAAGGAGTCATTGGCCGCCCTTGAATGGCTTAAATTGAATCCTGAAAGTGCGGATAGCAACACAGAACAGAAATGCGAAAAACCCGCGTGAGGAAAATAGACCAGAGCCATGGCTATAGACAGATCTCCTCTTATTTCAAAGGCTCAAAGACAAACCACAAAGCCAACTAGGGCTAAATGTACTTCTGGAGAAGCACTAATATCATCTCGCAATATTTCCTGACTTTGACCACACTAGTGAACCTGTTATTGAATGAAGGGTTATTTTTAGTAAGGCGGAAGATGTAATTTATATAATTTCAAAGAATGGCTCTCTAAACAGTGTATGTTGAATTTGGATAATTGTGTATGCCCAATATAGGACTTGTGAACATAGCACTAGATTGAGACTGAAGGATTTCAATGAATACCCTTTTAATCAGCCAACACTTTCCACCCCAATAGTGCATACTCTATAAGGTCCTTGAGTCAGCGGTCTTTCTAATTAAGTGAACATAGCATTTAATTTGAGTCCAAAGCAGGAATTTATAGATTTGATTTTAAGAACTACCCTGTAATCAGCCTATTGACATTTACCCCAATTGTTCGACACCTTAGGATCTTGGATCCAGTGGTCCTTCAGACCACACTTGGTGATCATAGCAATTAAATGAGGCAGAACCAATGGAATTTATAGATTTTCAAAGAATGCCCTTAATTGGCCTACACTCTCTTCACCTCGATATGTGCACACCCTATATGGGACCTTGGGTTAATGGTTTTTTGACTGAAATTTTGGGAACTAGCAATTGAAATGTGTTAGAGGAAGGAATTAAAGGAATTTCAAAGAATGCCCCTTTTAATCGGCACATGCATTTCACCCCGATCTGTGAACACCCTATATGGCCTTGGGTTAATAGTTCTTTGCGAAATTTTGTGACCATAGCAATTGAATTACGGGCCCAGAAAGAATATAATTTTCAAAGAATGCCACTTTAAACCGACACACGTAAACTGTGTCCCAAATCTGTGTACACATATAGGACGCTTGGATCCAGTGGTTCTTCAGAACCAATTGGGTTGAAAAACAAACTAACACAATACTTAAAAACGCCAAAAGTCTAACGACAAAAGCACGTGAGACAAACAAGGCCCTAATCGGGCCTACTACTGTAAGAAAACTAAAAATTAAATAACTAGATTAATTTGCAAACACACAAGAAGTAACCCAGTTTCTTTTAGAATCAAAGAAGTACATACTCGCACATACCATAACATCAAAACACGCGTGCCGAGGACCACAACACAAATCCTTGAGTTCTTAAAGTCCCCAAGGAAACATGAGCCCATAGGCATAAACATTGGTTACAACAAATCATAAAAAAATCAGTAAACGTTTAACAAAAAATCGGTTGTATCAGTTACTACAGTTTGACTAAATATTGTTGGATTCAAAGAAGCCAGGGCGTGTGGACTGAGTGAGACAAGAGGAAACACCACAGCTATTCTCGCAATGCGTAAATTTGTCAAAGCTGCGTGAATGTACTTGTCTCTTGTAACGCAAAATGAGAAGGGGGTATCGCGCAACCAACTAACTTTAATCCCGCTGAAGTAACATCAACAAAATTGAGAAGCCAACATGCACAAATAATCGATACCTTTCATGGGCAATAAAAGTGAGGGTGATTACGAAGCAAAATAAAGCACGAAACATTCAAGCCTCTGCAACCGCAGCTTATCGATGATTGAGGAAACAAAGAGGTGTGAAAAATGGCCCAATGCGTGAATGACCCCTGACTCAATGAAACGCTGAATGAAGCGATGGGTTGAAGTGTAAACAATGGTTTGATAAATTACTTGTCGAAAGCATTAGAGAGATCTCATTGAGAATTAATAGCTATGTCATACGGATTGCACATGAACAGAGGAGAGAGAGAATAAACAGTATGGAGAAAAACGAAAAAAAAAAAAAACAAACTTGATTCCTCTACAATAGTGTTGAAATTGAAAAACGATAGATGAATGAATCTAAAAGTGCTTACAGCGGGACGACACCATTTAAAACTAAGCATGACCTGGGATACAGCTCATATCAAAGTTGTTATGGAATACTATCTGCCAACAGCTAAAACGCAACCTCTGGCTTCACTCAGCAGAATTCAGGCATTAGTAGATCCTGGAATTTTATGAAAACTAAGCTTGTACCTCGCAAAAATCCATGGAAGTATACCGGTTTTAATCTGCTGTCCTGAGATGAATTAGGCATGGATGCACGCGGATAACGGGTAGTTTACGATATTTCCCCCAGGGGTTAGAGAAGAAACTGCAGCAAAATTACGGCCTCGACTCGACCTATAAATCCGACTCTGCCAGGCAAACGCCTCGTTTGGGTCCTTTTTTTGATTTGAAACACGTTAATGAGTTACTTGCAGGGTTATTTGATATCAGATTTAAAGTACAACTTAACTGACACCGCCTTACGTTCAATGCGTCATACGAAGTGAGTCAAATGAATATCAGCTGCGCCACAGAACTAAAGACGCTGGATTATAACAAAATTGAGGAGATTCTTTCCTTACTTGACCAGTTAGTATTACGATATCCAATTAAAGAGAGTCTGCCTTGGAAACATTGCGATGAATGCCCGGTCCAGAAGTCGATGATTATAACGCAGGATAAAGAAAATAGTCCATATGAGATCTATTTCCTTCTTTAATTAAACCGTGTATTGACTTGGCTGGTCATGTATGAAATTCGATTACTTGCAATCCACATAGAAGGTAAGTTCATCAATTAAGATTCCATAGTTAATTGAATAGTTTGGGAATTTTGAAAGTACCATGTAGCTCTGAAAACTTTTTATTGACCACATGAACGGATTGAGAAAGCCAAGTGCCAAAATTAGCGCAAGACAAAAAGCCAAAAGCACACTACGTCACAAGCGAGGTGCGTGCTGATTGCGTAAATCAAAAATTGCCAATAGGTTGAGGACAAAAAAACCGGCAAACACCGGGTCGAGATAACTGGATTTATGTTAATCGCAGGCTAATACATAAATCGTAAATAATACCCCCAAAAGATTTCTTACCTTGACTTGGCTACAGAACACAAAAGGCGAATTTCATTTATTTAATATATTGTCCTATAGTAAATTAGAAATTTCACAATTTTTGTACCATAGAAATAATTACTGCCTTAATCCTTTCACAGGGGGATATTTGGAATAGAAAGCTTGACATTGGTGGAACAATCAGAAGTTTATTTTTTTAGGTACACCTGTGATGTGAAATCTCTTGTTGCACCTTTAAAAGTATATGGAGGCAATGCCCAATCATAGTGCTAACATTTTACACGGATACACACAGACGAAGCCTATTAACCCTCGGTATTACCTGAGCCTTTTTTGTAACAAAACCGAGGGGGGGGGGGGGGTGGTGGTTAATGTCGTACTGAACACCAGAGTCCGATAAATTGGTACAAAAGGTAGATTGGAGTTTTCTTCTTTCCATTGGTACCAAAATACGTACCAACATCCCCAATGACGTCATATGACGTCATATGTTGAGGAAAGTACGAAAATAGGGTGGAAAATTGATATTTAGCAAATTTTAGCGACACACAACCCCCTATTATAAGCTCTAAAATGTGTCATTATATTAAAACCTAGTCATTTTCCCATCAAGGAGAGTCAAAACCGCAGGAAAATCTCATTTTCCTAACCTTTTTGGCGAAAAATTGAATTTTTCACTGTGTGTGTACTAAGGAAATGGCAGTTTTGCTGACTGCGAACTTATGACGTCATGTACTCATCATGGTATCAAGGGAAAGAGGAGACCATAGATATCCACTGGTACCAAAAATCAAGTGTCTGTGATGTTCCGGTGTTGTGTTAGGCGTATGTTTGTTCGTACCCTTCTCTCCCGAAAGGACAGCCACCCCACCATCCATCACTTTGGGATCACACTGTATCTACCTTTACCCCGGTGGAGGTTTGTTTTTGGATGATTAGGAGCGGAACATGTCAATTGACAATACATAAATAATTAATTTGGCACCCAAAAAGGGGTTTTAGCAAGCCGGGGAAAAACCTGAAGGGGGGGGTGGTAACCACCCCCCCCCCCCTTCGGTAGACGAGTGGGTTGTGTAAATGTTGGCACCTTCTATATCAACAGAATTAAGGGGCAATGTCTTTATTTTACCTAAAATTTAAGCCCTTTAAAGCTATTGACGGTGTGCACGGTGGTGGTTCAAGCCTCTTTACAAAGACGTTGAGAGACCTGGTGCTAACTTGGGTTTGGAGTAACATCATTTATCGTCCCCGTATTGAACTTTGTTCGGCGGGACGAATGAAGTAGATGGGGTCATTTCGTGAGATTAGCTTAGCAAATTAGCACGAAGTTGCTCGTCGCTTCGTTCCAAAGTCTTGTTTTTAACATGAAATAATAGCTTGAATTGAAGCTTTCCTCTTATAGTTTACATTTTTTATTTTTTTTAATGTATTTGCTGTATCGGCGGTTTGGTTTGTGATTGATTCTTTCTAAACGATCTATTATATCAACGCCTTCAGAGTAAAAGCGCTCAGATAGCTTGATCAACGCGTGTTATTTACAAAAAAATATTTTCAATATCAACATCTACATATATCCAAGTATTAGAGCTTTATACAAATCAATCCCAAATTTCAGAATTGTCCATAGGGCAATTTTAAATTAAGTTTTAGTAAACACTCAGGTCAGCATACTTTGTAAACACGACCACGATTACAATTTGCACTTGAATATGTTGCGATTTATTAAATCGTCAATATGAAGTCTGACCTTGTAGGTGAAATTCCCAGCTGAGAAGCTTGCGTACGGGGGTGCGGATTTGCTAAATGCCTTTTGCGTACACCAAACCAATTTTTTTTTCGGCTCGCGCAGACCCAAAATTTATCACCGTCGTCGGGGGGTGGGGTGGAACATGATCATCGCCGCAGCGTTCACAAAACAGTTATAATAACACCCACCTTGCGTAATGGCGATATTTTATCCAGCCCGTTCATATACCCATGCAATCCCTTACACAACAAAAGTTAGGCAACTCCAACTACCACACACAGCGACCTTCAAACTGACAATCGAACTTCAGCATCAAAAAGCGGACCCTTTGTCATTTGGTGGGGGGGGTGGCGTTCTCACCCCCCGAACCCCCCCCCCTGCTACGCCTTGGTTCACATCGTCACCAAGCACAACTGAACTATTCATCAGAGGCCATGGCTGGTTAATGAGCGCCAGCAAGGGGTGACGTTTACAAAGGGCACATAAACAGTTTCTCCAATTAAGAGTTCCATATTCGATCATCTTGTCATATGTTACGTTGTTTCATCTAATACGTTTGAAATGGTCTTGTTGCAGGTATTGGTTCTAGTAACCAATTGTAAAATTTATATTGTCGGCAATTTATGCTAAATATAGGATGGGTTGGAACTTTACTTTCTTTAAGTTGGTTTGTAATTGTTGTTGGTTAAATCTTGATGATTTGCATCCGTTTGATTTTCATTTAGAAGTCATGGCCTTCCACTTAGTTTCAATTGGATTACAATAAATCGAGATATGCAACTCAATAGTCCGGGGATGAGGGAATTGTAGACTGGTACAAAGTTATGCAGGAATGATGGATTCAATTTGATCAAACCAATACGGGCGGCTAAAACAATTTTTTTATTTTTAACTATGTTTTCCAAACGATTACAATAGCCTGTAACAAAATCCCACAAGTAATGCATCCAAACTTCGACCAAAAAGATTTGCAGTGGTACGTCAAGTCTTTCTGGGAAGGGTCAATGTGTCCAAGTACATTGAAATCCGTAAAGGTTCAACGAGAGATTTTGAGGGGCATCCATATATTGGTGTCCTATGCAGTAATTTCATATAGATAAGACCCCCAAAATAATTTCTTACCTTGGTACTTAGCTACAGAATTCCTTGACATTTAAACACAAAGGCAATCTTTTATTTTCCTTAATTTCAATAGAAAACACAGGCTGAATTTATTATTAATTTTGCTCATATAGTATTAGGCATTTCACATTTGGTGTCCAAAGAAATAAATCTCTGCTTTAATCCTTTCACAGGGGAATATTTTTGATAGAAAATTTTACATTGTGAAAATTCAGAGTATTCATGCTTCTTAAAAAGATCTATGGATGCAATGACCAATCAAGCATTTCGATTGCCACTTCTACACACCCTGATTATAGGGCAATGTTTCAGTAGCTTGCTTAAATTGAAGTCCCTGTAAGCTATAGACCAGTTAAGACAATCTGACGTACAGGCATCATTGTAAATACATGCGCGCGCAATCGCCACACAGCAAAACTTTTCGATGTCACAGCTCGGGTCACTGTCTTAGCAGTGCTGGACACGCGTGTAATTTCAGCATCTATCTGTGGTTGAAGTTTTCGCGAACTTTTTGTTGTTCAAGATATTTATCGGTGAAGATGGAACGAAATGTGAAATAATGTTAAAGATTAATATACAAAACAATCGCAGAGCGTACTTGGAGCGACTGAAAACAAAAATCTGGGAACAAATTACCCGATCCTTATGAGTTAAGATCTACTGTGTGGGAGGATAACGAAAGAAGAATGTCCATCTATGAATTCGGCCTACATGTTTATCACCTCATCCACACACCAAGCCCATTCACGCACGATTCTCTAAAAGCTACAGATCCCTTGATGCTTAAAATTACCTTTTTGTTTCGTCGTGCCCGGTTCAGCGCGGGGCAGAAGCCAATGACAAAGTGCATGAGGATGCCTGGTGTGTTTCCACAAGTCTGGTCATCTTCCCACAACTGCAAATTACAGCTGGAATTCATTGACACTGTACATGTTTCTGATTGGAACTTGTTTACTTCCACAATATGTACTGTTCCAACTCGACTTCTGTTAAATATTATACCAATATTGAACTGCTCATGAGGGAAATGGTGCAAAATAAACTACCCGAGGTGACTGGAGACCGTGGGCCTACAATTTTCCCGAGACCGTTTCCTGATTGGAACTTGTTTACTTCACATAATGTACTGTCCAAATCGACGTCTGTTAATATTATACAAATATTGACTGCTCATGTGGGAAATGGTGCAAAAAAATACTAACCCGAGTGACTGGAAGAACCGTGGGCCTACTAGGGAAAATAGTCGGCCCACGGTCTCCAGTCACCCGAGGGAGGTATTTGCACCATTTCACGAATATAGAGCAGTCAATATTTGTTTTATCGGTAACCTATAAAAATATTTCTGTATTTGAAAAACTTGCCAGTCTTGTCGAATATCACTTCCACGCAACTCAAGGCTAGTCAAGATACCATGCAGGGAAAAAGTTTCCATAAAAATAACTTTTCCCCGTGATGGGGGAACTAGGTAACTTTTATGGGAACTTTTTTCCCTCCTGTTAAATTTTTGGAACTAGTCTCAAATATTTTATGTCACATGATATAGTATCCACCAATCAAAGACAGAAAATATTTTTATGTGTTATGTAATTAACAAATATTGAGGCTGGCCATGAAGGGTGATGGTGGAGATTTATATCTCCCTAGTAGCCCTGGCAATAGTAGGCCCCAGGTAGCTAGGCCTACATGTATGCTAGGCCTATAAAATACATAAATCGTATGCCGGTATGGGTATGCCCTCATAGAAGTAGGCCAGGTAATGCTAGGCCACGAGGAGCGATAAGCTACCATTCATCACCCGATTATAAGACCAGTCAATATTCGTTTTATATACCGAATACATGGTCGTGCGCACTTGAGTGGACAAAACTACATCCCGTCATTTATTTCTAATTATTTAGCGTCCCTACCTCCTACTCCAAGCTAGGGATGATAGGTGATAGCCTACCCAGCCCAAGACCAGACCTAGCTATGCCTAGGCTTGGGGGTAATTGAGAACTGACCACGAAAAAAATAATACCAAAATGTAAGTAGAGGGCCTAATCACCAAACTCTTGTCCCTTAGTGGAAGTTGACGAGAAGATCCATTCCAATCAAAATAATATTATCAAAAAAGTACTGTAAGCTTCCAACTGATAAGCTCCATCGTAGAACTTAAGTCTATCACTCGCTCATCAGTACAGTGTTTTCGTTGCTCTTTCCTTCACATTACCTGCATTCAGCTTTGAGCCTGCATGATCTGCCTTTTTTGTGTGTTCTACTTTGTTTTTTCTTGTTTTAACCTTCATCACCTAGAAGCTCCGTCTGCTAACACTTGGTCTGTTTGTACGGGGGGGGGGGGAGTTCCTCACCCAAAATTGTGGGTACAGATGTGCGTCCGTCGGGTAAAAAAAAATCAACCCATTTTATAGTGACCAAATTGTACAAAAATATGATGCCCATTTATATAGTTTGGTTCCGAAATTTCGACCCTTTTTTTTTTTAAATAAACAATAAAACAACCATTTTCATAGTAATCTTAGCAAATCGGCCCATTTTTTTCATAGTAACTTTTCTCGACAATCGGAAACAATCAACCATTTTCATTGTGATTTTTCCCCGAATATCAGAAAATTTACCGTAAATTCCGACCAAAAATTGAAAGAATGGACCTTTATATAGTAGGACATGACCCTAAAAAAATGACCCATCAATATCGTAGCATAGTTGGGAAAAACGGCCCATTGATATAGTAAGGGGTGAAATGTGACCCATATCGGCGGCACAGTCATATGTACCTACCCTTTTCCCGAGTAACCCCCGTTTTTTTTTCCTAGTGGGCACCCCAAAAAGGTGACGTTGGTCACATAAAAATGGTTTTGGCACAGATCCATAAATGCCCATGTTTTTGGTCTTAGTTTTAAGAGAAATTATTTGTCTAATTAGAAAATAATTAAAATAAAAAACCTCAAAAGATCTGCTATAAACGCTCCATCTCATTAAAGTAAGTAGGGGATGGAGGTGAAGCGGAGGAGGTATGTACATTTTCAATGGGCGCAAGTGCACAGGAATTCATTTTAACCCAAACAGTGGGGGGGGGGGGATTAGGTCAAATATTATTTATTAACCAACTATTTTTGGAATTATACTGTTAATTGTCCCACTGACAGAGAAAGTGAGATATGGCTAACAAAATTGCAGTGCAGTTCAATCCACAGAGGAGAGAGTTTATTCCACACTCCTTATGCAGCGATAAAATAATGTACATTAGCATGATGAAAGCTGGAAAATTTCTATACCCTACTAACACTTGTATACTTCATATACTAGGATTAGATGCAATTTTTGTGTATTTACCACATGAGACTAGCAAAAGGAAATTCCGTAGCCCCCTCCGGGAACCGTGCCCTAGAGGTGTACAGATATTGGCAATAGCTGTTTGTATTTGTCATATACGATGATTAGAAGCATATTTTGTTTGAACATAGCAATGAAAATTCCGTAGCCCCCTGGGTAACCGTGCCCTATAGGTAAACAATATTGGCAATACATGTTAGCAGCACGGCTGGGAATCCCGAGGCCTGCTTGGGTAAACCTGCCCTAGACTCATTGTATTTTGAAATATCAAGAGCTGGAATTTGATTTTAGCTTGTGAATGCATATGAAATGACATGTTACTGTCCTCCTCACCAACGGACCAAAACTGTAAATTTCATCTAAAAAATAAGCCTTGAGGATATATTATCATTTAACATTTGGACAAAAATTCACTTTTATGATATATCTTCAAAATAAATAGTAATCCCCTGCCGCTGAAATTCTATTCATAAAAGAGCCTGACGTGTCTATTGGTTATAACGCAATAAGAACAATAATAATTATACGCAACTCACTCTGGTCATCTAGTTAACAACTCTTTTGAGTTATGCAATTAACTATACACCATTTAATATCCCAAAATAAATTCCAATATCAATGTTTACAGAATTTTTATAAAGACCCCTACTTATAAAGAATTTCAAAAAAGTTACGGATGAAGGGACGCAAGACAATAATAATTTGGGTGGAGGGTGGGAAAAGAATTTTGCCCCTCCAACAAAAGTGACCTCCCTCCTCAGAGGCGGATTGAGCTATATGAAGAACAAAACAGAGCACAAAGCAACACAAAGATGGACCAATGGCAAGCAAACGATTGGCGAAAAAGATGCGTTGCTACGGTAAGCACTATGGAATGAACCACTTTCTCTGCAGGGGGCCAACTGTTTTTTTTCTACGAGGGCCTATGAAAAACTTTTTTGCCCCCGGACAGAGAAAGTGATATATGGACTACCAAAAATTGCCAGTGCAGTTCAATCCACCTGAGGGAGAGAGTTTATTCCAAACTCATTATGCAAGCGAATAAATACATGTACATATAGCATGAGGAGCTAGAAACAGTTTCTTACTTCCTACTCAACCCTTGTATAAGGTAATATACTAGGATTAGATGCAATTTTTTTTGTGTCTTTCCCACCTGAGACTGCAAGGAAATTCCGTAGCCCCCCCGGGTAACCGTGCCCTGGAGGTGTACAATATTGGAAATAGCTGTTTGTATCTTGTCATATACTCGGATTAGAAGCATATTTTGTTTGAACTAGAAAGGAAAATTCCGTAGCCCCCCTGGGTAACCGTGCACTAGAGGTGAACAATATTGGCAATACATTTAAGCAGCACTGCTGGGAACTCCCGATGCCTGCCTGGTAAACCTCCCTAGACTCTTGATTTATGAAATATTCAAAGCTGGAATTGAATTTTAAGCTTGTGAAGCAATTGCATGTACATGTTAACTGTCCTCCTCACCAACGGGACCAAAATGTAAATTTCTTATTGAAAATAACCTTGAGGAATATATTATCATTAAACAAGGGAAGAGGAAACCCTGAGAAGAGGGTAGTGGAGGAGTGACTTGGAGGTGGTGGACGATGGGTGCAATGGCGAAAGAGGGATTGAAAGGGATGAGAGAGACCGTAAAGAAGTAAAAACGATAGTTAGGGGACCGGGGGTGGCTGTTAGGGAAGAGGAGGAGGGGAAGAGGTTGGCTGCTTGGAGTGGAGCTGGGTGGAGAAAGGGGTATCGTGAGGAGGAGAGGTGGACTGGGGGGGAAGTTGGGGGCGGAGAGGGGAAGGGGGAGTTAGGGGTATGGCACAGAAGCCTCTTTTTCTCACAATGTCGCACTATTTAATCTCTACTCGCAAAATAAATAGTATCCTCAGCTGAATCATAAAGAAGCCTGATTCTGCAGTGTTTTAAAGCAATAAGAAAATAATATTAGGACGCCACCAAGTTTAACTGACCGTCCCTCTGGCCCTTAACTTCCTAAACCCCCCCCCCCACCCCCCCTTAGACAAAGAAACAGCAAAAATGAAAGGTGAACGCCAGCAATATATCGAGTACAAGGATGATAATATATGAACAGACTGAGGTAGTATGCATTTCCTAAGATGAACGTACCGTTCGAGCATTTTAATGATGTTGAGACGATACATGACATATCGCTTCCCATCCCTTACAGACTAGGAAAAGAAAGCCTAGGCCATTAAAAATACCCGACCAAAATATTGTATCTTTGAGGCCGCAAATCCTTCCATGCGACAAGCGTTCAATATAACACCTTGCACAAAAGTATCCTCGGATGTGTTTTCGATCAGTCACTGTGCCAAAGTCCAGGTCCTTTTTAAAGGTTTTTCTGAAATAACACATTGTTGCCTATTCTTGCTGCTTTCACTTTAACGCCTCGCTTTTGTGAACAAGCGTGCATAATGGCTGATATAGAGTGCCCGAAAGACTCAAACCCCCAAACCAAAAGTTGCAGTTTTTTTATTTTCAATTTCACTGTGTGGTACAACGCAATAATACGTGTGTATTGATTTTACACAAAGGGGTTTCGACTGAATGAGCGAGAAATCCTACTTGCAAGATTGATTGTAGTCCGCGTGTTCGTGTCCCAGTACACGCATGCCCATTGCAAAATCCCAAAACTGCAACTTTTGGTTTTGGGGGTTTGCGTCTTTCGGGCGTTACTATCTCAGCCATTTCCGCACGCCTTTTTCACAAGCCAGGTATTAAACGAAAAGAGCAAGATCTATGCAACAAAATGTCTATTTTGAAAACTTTCAAATGCCTGACTTTGGCAAGGTACTGATCGAAAAACATCCGAGATATTTTTTGTGCCAGGTATATTTGCTGATTTGAATAAGGTAAAATTATCATGGTCGTGCAAAGGGAAATTGAAACGAAGAAAGGTTTGCGGCTATTGCTGGAAAAACCTGCCCATTCCGTCCTTGTATGTCTGTCGTATATGTTTAATTCCAATGTTCATAATTTAGTCATATGTAAGTTTATTTGGAGAGGTCACTGCCCCTCATGCTATGCGTTTAGCAGTGCCCTCGTTCACCACTCTGCCTTTATATAGATGGTGATATACTTTAATTAATTTGTCACTTTCAAATGCTAATTTAATTTCACTTAAGAGTGAATTCAAACCTACATATTCCCAGAAGTTTTTCAAAGAAAACGACCCCCATTCAATATGTTTGTTATAAGTGTCCGTAGGGACAAATATGACTAAAATACACCGATTTTGTCTTTATTAGGCTGCGATTGGACTTATCACTTGTAGAGTTATGTTAAGGATACGAAAACTTGGATCCAGACATGCCCAAATCTTATTTTTGATATTTTAACGTTTCTGATATAACACATCATAAACATCAATTAGTGCCATGAATTAACTTAAACATAACCAAATACGGACACGCATCACTGCCAACCTCACCCGAAAAAAAAAAAATGAAATAACCGACAAAGAAAGTCAAAAAAGAAAAAATATGATACTTGAACAATTTGCGCAAACGAAATAAAACTAACCGTTGGCAAAACTGTCATACAATGCAAATGACAAAATAATGAATGTTGATCTACAGCCTCGAGTAATTTGAAAAAAATGAAGAACTTGACTGAACAGCATAAACGACCAGGTTTGCCTTCTACACGTAAAATACGTGTAAAAAAAAACACAGTCCCCAGCTTATCATGCAATTGAAAGGTATTCGCGTTAGAATAAACTTCCAAAACAACTGTTCGGAAAAAACTTAGTAAAGACTAAGAACCCAATAAGATTTTTAGTGAGCGCAATAATCGAGTTCAAAAACCAAAACTAAAAAGGGGTGGGGAAAAATATGGCTAAAAAAACAAAAGCATAAGACGTAATGCGAAGTGATGCGATGGAGTGACCGATCCTAAAACAAGAAAAAACGTACAACAGATTGCAAATAAAACCAAAAGTCAGCACACACGAACGGCAAAAAATATAGGCCGGTTGCCACTTCGCATATGTGAAACCTTAGCAAACGGTGCACAACCCCACACAAACAAATCAATGGGTCCATTACTGTTGAACTTGCTTTGGAAATTTCCCTCATCCTAATCAGAGAATCGCCGACTTTTGTTTCATTTTAAACTCTTAAAACTCACATTTACTATAGCTTGTTGGTGATGTATGTACTTGATTATTTCATGCTTTTTCCTAGGCTTTATGTACATATGGTTTAGATTTATGGTCTCTACTAGCGCTTCGAGACTCGGTGTAAAGTGCTCTCTACGCCTGTATTTTATTATTGAGGGATTATAACCTGTTTTTGACTAAATATAAATGAAAACCTCTGTAAACGTCCTTACGTTGTATAAGTTTTTTTTAATATCGATAGTTTTTAACAGCTCACAGCATCCACGTGTAGGAAAAAATTAAGCCCTCGTTAGGTTGACCTACGCAATATTATAATATTATTTCCACCAATATTCCGATGACGTCCATGCATGGACTCCGAATTTTTGCTTCC